>APFE030218296.1:542853-573201 GCA_000404065.3 Pinus taeda | reverse complement strand
CTCAAGCATTGAGGACAACACTTTTTTGAAGGAGAGGGGCATGTTAGGTCCCTATAATACTAGTGATTACCCCATTACTATTGTAGTTGAATCCCTTATTAATATTGTTGTGCACCTATTGTCCCCATATTGTTATTATTGTGCCCTATAGAATCCCTCTATTGTTATTTTTTTGCCTTTACATGATTATTGTTAGGTCGGCTGGGTTATATTGTGACTCCTTAGACTCCTATATATAGAAAGTAGGCTTTGTCATTTGAATCAGGAAGGAATCATTCATTTGTGTAATGTAAAGGAGGTTGCCCCCTCGAAGAGGCTGAATTCTGTGGCGTTGATCTATCTTTTCTATCTTTTTGTGAGCTAGTTTCATAACAAAAATAAGCTTGCAAGGTCTAGTTTTTGGAGGTAGAGCACATTATCAAAAGGCTACTGCACATTTCTAGTGGGCAATGTGAATTCGCAGAGGCAGTGTGAGTTTCTTAGTAGAGGCCGATTTGATTTGCAAAGGCTTGATTTGTTGAGCTATATTGAAAAGGAAAATTGTCAGTGTTAGGCAAGCAATTTATGTACATTCTCAATTTGTTGAAAAAATAATAATATAAACCCTCATATATTAAAATTTTTGCCCCATCTGTGGTTTTTCCAAAGACAATTTGTCCAAAAATATTGGTGTCCATTTTATGTGTGATGTTTTCTCAGTTCTTGTGATTTAATATTTGGTGAAATTTGTGATTGTGTTCCTATTTGGTATTTGAAATAAATTAATTTTTTGGGACAAATAAAATGAAAAAACATAGGAGAATAATTACCAAATTAAATGCAATATAATTTTCATAGAATCAAAACATAATCATTGTCGAACTCAAACTTGAACTTGAACCATGTGACATACGCTAAAGTATCATAACATTTGATTTCGATGTATGGGATGGGGCACCTACAAACCAACATATATGAAAAGGACTTGTTGTCACCCATATTGTACAAGCACCGCGACAACTGCTCAGTGCGGGGGTTGTCACTATAATCCCCGCCCACTCTGTTCTAGTTGTCTCCCAATATTAGGCTATGGAGGGCAATCCATATGGAATAAGGTGAAGGAAAACTAGTTGGGAACCAACTTGTTTAGCAGACACAGATGAGTGGCCTAGCTATTCAATAGAATATAGCAAGATTAATGATTAGATCATATTTAAAGTATGATACCAATGCCTTATGGAGTCATAATTCTTGCTTATTATAAATTGAAACCAAGTAAATCAAATGGACAACCACTGCTTAATATGATAGATTATCCTATATGATAATTACTAAGAGCTAGGTAGGATGCAAGGATATTGGTTATTTATATCTTAAATGCCTAGTCTAAGTTGAACCCCTTCCTGAACTATTTTGAGAAATAGTGTTCAGAGTAGGTTGTGAAATGGAAGCCAGCAGGAAGCAGGCAATGGCCTGATTAACGATACTTCCCCCTGTGTTCCACCCACCCAGTGTCTTCAATGCTGCAGAGACTTGGCTCTAACGAATGCAAGGTCATTGTGTTAACCACTAAGAATATTTGAATCCATCAAGCTAATTGGAAAAGGGTTTTCCTAGGGGTCTATCAACAAAGCTTATGTTTGGAGGTAAGTTCTTAATGCAAGCTAGATCCTAAAATGCTTATGCAAGATAGACTGAATGAAGTTGTCTTGAATTAAGATTGTTTATATTATTTAAGTACTTAGTGTAGATTACCTTATAGCAAGAATACTTAACAAAGATTAAATAACAATCTTAAGACAAGATAGGTGCTTAAAGACACAAGTATCAATGTTCAACAATATTCCACAAGGTGTTTAACAAATGAAACTAAAGATGTCAAGTGCTTAAAATAGACAACCAAGATATTAAAGCCTCCTAAGATTATGTTCTCTAAATTAGAGCAATTATCCTATGATTTCTTATCAATGCCTCAATTAGATGTCAAAGACAATGATGTTGATTAGATTTCAAGTGTTAAAGAAACTTATACCAATTGCAAGATCATAGATTTAGAGATTAAGTGTAGGAGTGCTTTTAGTGAAAATTTCAAAAAGCGTTTGTAAACTTAGAATGAGACAAGCAAGTGTTACATCTCAAAAACCAAATCAGCGATAATACTTCAGAAAATTTCAGCACTTTATTAGACTTATGATAGCAGCAAGAAAGTCACTTTAGATCATATCATTTACCCAACATATGAAGCATAAAAAAATTCAATGAGCAACAAATGTAAATTTATGTATTTAGCCCACTTGATGATGATGCATCCAATAATATATCAGATCTGAAACAACTTATTACAACAGCAAACAAATCAATGGTTCAGCAAGCTAATGATGCTAAAACCAATGCCCAATATGCCCAAAAATAATAAAAATTTACCAAGACTGAAAAAATCAAATTTGAGCCCTCTTTAGATGTGTGATTTAGAAAATTTGCAGACTTGATTCAGTAATTTAAGCAGTAAATTCCAACAAGCAAATTTTTAGATCTAGTCTAGATCTAAGATGCCTAAGTGGCTAAAATTTAGG
The DNA here is from genome assembly GCA_000404065.3 of Pinus taeda. NCBI lineage: Eukaryota > Viridiplantae > Streptophyta > Pinopsida > Pinales > Pinaceae > Pinus > Pinus taeda. The sequence continues at coordinate 570,649 of APFE030218296.1, read as the reverse complement.
AAAATTAAAATTTTGCAATTTTAAGTGATTTTGACCAATTCAAAAGTGATTTTAGGGCTATTATATCACTGTTATCAATGTTGTACTAAAACAAAATCAAAATGAGAGTTTAGATATCAAACCCTAGGCCCAAGGCCTTGAAAATCAACTTGCCCAAATATCCCAAAATTTCTCCAATGATCTTGCACTTGAAAACACAAGTTTTGGAACAAACATTCCTCCAAAACCACCAAGGAATCAGTGTTGAAAAATTTCAGATATGGACCTAAGGCAAAAAGGGCCAAAGCTAGGCTAAACAAGGCTATTGTTGAGGGAAGAGGAGGCTAGGAGGATGGATTAGGGATCAAAGAGGCGAGAGGAGACCGAAAAACGCTAATGTTGAAGGAGGAGAGCCTCAAAAGATTGGACACTGACCAAAAAGGGGGAAACGACTAGGGTCTAGAGACTAAAAATCCCACGGCTAGCCCTAAGGCATTCATCTAGGGTCTTAGAGGGGGTATGAGGCTCAAAAAGCCCATGGCTAGGCCATTTAAGGCCTCAAAACCCCAACGAAGGGGCTTGAAGGGAGGGTTGAGGCCCTTGGAGGCTACAACCTGCCTCCAAGAGGCTAGAAAGGCTAACAGATGGTGTTATTAGGTTGATGCTAGCCAAGAGAAAGAGGACGATGGCCCTCAAGGGGTTGAATCTAGGCCCGAGAGGCCTAAAAAGTGAAACCCCCACTTCAAAAAAAACAAATCTCCTCTATATTTGAATTTTGTTGCAAAATCTTCAGTGGGTAGCCCTATAAAATTTTCTAGGAGTTAGATTTTACCCTCAAGGACTTAAATCTAGCTCTACTTCAGCTTGATCTCATGATTCAACCTAGAAAAAGGAAAATAAAACACCCAAACCCCAAATATATACAAAATCTCTTGAAACCCCAAAACCCAAGTTAGCAAAAATAATTTATAAATTACATTTACAAAATCTACAAATATACAAGGGTTATCAAAATTTAAATTTTTGAGAAAAATATTTTTATGGCTATTTTCCTTGATAAACAGATAAAATTTCTTTAGAAAACCCATGCACACTATATCCTTAGAGAATATTTAATCCACCACATAAATATTTAGGATCCAAGCGAAATTGATCATTGTCCACAGTTTCTGAACTTGGAGACCAAAGACTAAAGTACCTTCAAACACTATGTATTTATCTCAAAATAATCATATATTAGCACAATGTAGGAAAACCCATAGTCAGTACATAACACAAATCAATGAACATGGACACCTCGAGGTGCACCCCAAAGTCTTTATTATGATAGAAAAAATAATTCCCCGTGGGACAATAGTTTACACAAATGCTTCAACAGCAATTTCTTAGCTAGAAATTAGATGGATAGAGATTCAAATGACTCTCTAATTTATAGATAAATCCTCCAAGTGAAAATTAAGGGTTAATTTCCTTAATCAGTGTCAAAATAATCTCGGTCGTAAAAAAAAAACTTGATCCTCTCTTAATCTTAGCCATTGAATTTTTATTTCGAAGGAATTTTCGAATTTATCATTTAATTTCATTTTAATTAGCTCAAGATTAATTATTTTGAGCTAATTTCCTCAAATAATTGACTCTCACTTAATCACCAAGGCCCAAGGGTCCAATTTTTATTGAAATATCTAATATTCCCTTGGTGAAGGACCTTTAAAAATTAACTCTTTTAAGACGCACAAATTTTTCAATTGGAGAATTTAATTTTCCTAAGATATTTTAATTTGACTCTAATTAAATAATTTCTTGGCTTTAGATTTTATTTTTATTTTGCCAAAAAATTGAATTAATTGACACGTGAAGGGATCAATTAGTTTTTGCACCATCTAATATTTTAACCATAGTATCTAAGTATGAGGGATTATGCATTAAAATATTTTTTACATAAAATTTACAATTTCAACCCTCAAAGGGGGGATACCCATTCAGCTTAGACACTCAAAAAACATACCCAACCTGCAACACAATATGATCTAATAGACCAAGTGATTTTTGATAAAATAATTTAGCCAATTAACTTAAATTATTCCCAAAGCACTTTTTCATAAGGCTCAACTAGAAAACTCTTGAAGTTTCTAAGTCTACTTAGTTAGAAACCCTCCATGCACTTTATCTGATTTATTCCTACCTACTTGTTATTTTACTTAACAAGTTATTTATAATGTAAATACTAAAAATAAACACTAGTGCATGCTCAACATATTACATATCAACAACTGAAGGAAACAAAAACATCACACCATATGCCACCATTATTTTTGGACCAATGTCCCTGGAAAAACCCAATGTGGGAAAACTAGTGCAACTATCTAAAGGTTTTCTTATTAAGCAATATCAGAGTACAATTCGGGTGCCAAAACTGGCCTATCCAACAGAGAATTTCCTTGGCAGTAATACCTCTCAGTTTTTGATAAATTTCTTGGCTAAAACCTTGGACAATCCTTCCAGCTGCTCCTTAGCACCAATCTGCCCTAGAAACCCTAGCATCAGCCTCTCTCTGGACTGCGTCAGCCCCTCTCTGGACTACGTCAGCCCCTCTCTGCCTAGTGCTAGCCCTATGTCACCCCGGATGGGTTTTTGTTAGCCTTAGGAGGCCCTATGTCAGCCCTCTAGCCCTCTATGTCAGCAATGCTGGCCTCTCTAAGGCTCTGTGCAGCTCCCGGTTGCCTCTACATGGCCCTACATGAGGCCTTGATGGCTCTATGTCACTCTCCCCGGCTACTACATTGCTCTCCCCACACTATCTCTGCCTCTCTGTCTCTCTGTACTCAATGCCCCTCAGCTGCAACTCCTGATCACTAATTCTATCTCTCTTAGCAAACCCTGCTCTAGAGAATAAAATGATTGATCACTCTGGTGTCTTCTCCAAGTGACCCTCAAGCCTCCTCTTATACTTTTCTTGTTGACATAGCAACGATTGAGATTAAGTCCCTAATCAATGGCTAAGATTAGATCTGGCTTGATCCATGTCTTTTGGACCACTCTAACACAAATTCATATTAAATGCATTAATATTTTATTTTCCCTAAGTTTAGACTTAGGAACTCCATTAAAATATTAATTATTTTAATATCTCCTGATCTAGTTAGAATCTACCCAAACCCTTTTTGGGTATTGGAGAATCATGTGCCCCAACCTCTCCACCGAATTTTGTGGCTAGAGCACATCTGATGCTACCCCAAATCAACACTCCATCTTAGCGAGGACTGTGCTCTAGCAATACTCCTCACTGAGTATTACTATGATCATCTGGTATCGATACCTGTGTTGATGCTAGGCCTTCCTGCCATCATCCTCTACACTACTGCATCTTGTACTGCTGCCTATGGTTCTACCACTGCCACTGCTGCATTTGTACTATAGCTCCCTCTACATCCGTGTTGTTACTGGTCCTTTCTCCCAACACTACATCTGCACTGCACCTCCTCTCATCATGCTACATCGTGATTCCCACTGCTGCGCTACAACTCAGTTACTCAGAAGTAAGTAACTGATCTTCCAATTGGCCTCCTTGTTGGGCTACAAACACCCATTGATGCTGAAGCTCCCTCTGCCACTGACAAGTGCCCCCTCTCTAACCTCTGCACTGCTGCAACAACTCCCTACATCTCGCACCATTGCACACCTCTCTGTGCCTTCCTGCACTGGTGCAACACTCCTGTGCCTCTCACATTGTTGCAGCCTACTAGCTCTCCACTGTCTTAGGACTCTTGCACTGTAGCCCTCTCTGTCGCTCCATCTGCATCCATCTCTACCCACTCAGACAGTCCTACTACTCCTCTTCAGGGCTCCCGTAGCATGGTCTAATCCAAGAGGTTGGGTACCTCAAGGATCCTACCCCTCATCGCTTGTAGTCCACATAATTACAGCTCTATGTCTCCCCACTTTTGCTCAAGTGGTACATGTGCACTCATGGCACAGTCATCGTCTGTCAAAACTTCCTTCTCTGCCCGTGCTAGCACTACCTTAGTCTCGGAAGACTCTCCCTTACCCTTCTTCCTTGGATACTGGGTCGCATAATGACCCAGCTCCCCGTAATGGAAGCACTTGATCTTGGAGAGATCCTTCTTCTTTCGCTTTTCCTGCTTTCCCTCAGATGCTAGGGCAAAATCTTCCTCCTCCTGCTTGACTTTGATCCCCTTGCTACTGCTACCCATCTTTAACTGCTGTCTAATCTCTTCCTGGCGAACATCTGCCCACATCTCGTCCCAAGGTTGGAGAGTCCCTCCACCCAATATACTTTGGACAAATACCTCCTAGTCTTCTGAGATAACATTCAGGATTGTCTTCACCATCATCTCCTAATCTGGTGTGGCTTCTATAACAGTCAACTGATCTCGGATCTTATTTAGTCCTCCAAGGAAGGTGTCAATCGGTTCTCCCTTCTTCATCTGATATGACCTCAACTGATTCTCAAGTAGCATTCTTCTTTGCACAGAAGTATGCTGGTATAATTTCTTGAGGGCCTTCCACATATCATATGTCATTTCCTTCTCGGTAATGTGTGGTACTACATGGTCCTTGACCCCATCAAGGATGATGCTCTTGGCCCTTGCCATTGCATCCTCATACTTGTCATTGTCATTGGGATTGACTGGGATAGCTATAACCTTCAAGGCAATGTTCTTAACACAATTTCTGTCAAGTACGGATAAGATTCTATCCTTCCAAACTACAAAGTTCGATGCTCCATCCAGTCTATCCTAGTCTCTTACTCCGTGTAATGCCATGATGCTCTTCTACTTCCTTCCTAGAAGTTCTTTGCTCGAATCCTACGAGTCTCTACTTCCCATCTGAAAGTTCTCTTTTGGACTCCCTTTGAGTCCCAATTGCCCTCTTGGAAATCCTTTTGCCGTTGTTGAGATGTCCTCTACTCTGATCGTCTTTGTGCAACCACACCACTGATCCGGGTTCCTCGGCTAAAAGACCTCGGTATTAACTCCTCTTGGCCTTGCTCCGTTAGGTATTGTTCTGACTACAGTACCTCACTAGCTCACTCTACAATAATCACACAACCTTCTAAACCCCAACAACCTGAAGATGAGAGCTCCTAGGCTCTGTGCAATCCCAGCACCAGTGACCCAGCCTCCTCAACCAGCTGTGTCAACCCTCCCAGCTTCTACGTCGCTTTGCATGAGGCTCTCTTTGCCTTCCTTATCCTCTGTGCTTCCTATTCCCAACTCACCCTTGATGACACAAGCACTACATCACCCTTACTTTGTTGTTGCTCTGCTAGAAACAACTTTTGTCACCTCAGGACAATTGTTTTCTGTTGTTATTGCTCTGCTTGGTTGATGTCCTTAGTCCTCCTATGATCTGTAATCATGCTCTGATACCATGTTGAAGTTTCTAAGTCTCCTCCATGCACTTTATCTGATTTATTCCTACCTACTTGTTATTTTACTTAACAAGTTATTTACAATGTAAATACTAAAAATAAACACCAGTGCATGCTCAACATATTACAGACCAACAACTAAAGGAAACATAAACAATCACACCATATGACACCTTTATTTTTGGACTAATGTCCCCAAAAAAATCCAATGTGGGAAAACTGGTGCAGCTATCTGAGGGTTTTCTTATTAAGCAATATCATAATACAATCTGGGTGCCGAAACAGGCCCACCCAATAGAGAATTTCCTTGGCAGTAATACCTCTCAGTTTCTGACAAATCTCCTGGCTGAAACCCCGGATAATCCTTCTTGCAACTCCTCAACACCAATTTTCCCCAGAAACCCCATCGCCAGCCTCTCTCTAGACTACGTTAGCCCCTCTCTGGACTGTGTCAGCCCCTCTCTAGACTACGTCAGCCCCTCTCTACCAAACGCTGGCCCTGCGTAACCTGGATGGGTCTGTGTCAGCCTTAGGAGGCCCTGCGTTAGCCCTCTGGCCCTTTGTGTCAACAATGTTGGCCTCTCTAAGGCTCTATGCAGCTCCCAACTACCTCTACGTCACTCTCCCTAGCTACTGCGCTGCTCTCCCAACACTATCTCTCCCTCTCTGTCTCTTTGTACTCAATGCCCCTCAGCTGCAACTCCCGATCACTAATTCTATCTCTCTTAGCAAACCCCGCTCTAGAGACTAGAATGACTGCTCACTATGGTGTCTTCTCCAAGTGACTCTCAAGCCTCCTCTTATACTTTTCCTGTTGACATATCAACAGTCGAGAATAAGTCCCTAATCAATGGCTAAGATTATATCTAGCTTGATCCATGTCTTTTGGATCAGTCTAACACAGATTCATATTAATACACATTAATATTCTATTTTCCCTAAGTTTAGACTTAGGGACTCCATTGAAAATATTAATTATTTTAATATCTCCTGATCTATTTATAATCTGCCCAAACCCTTTCTAGGTATTGGAAATATCATGTGCCCCAACCTCTCCACCACATTTTGTGGCTAGATCACATCCGATGCTACCCCAAATCAACAAACACTAGGACTAACCTAAGACTTTGATGAAGAATTTCACCCTAGCTTTTGGGTGAGGTTGGAGGAAAAACTCTATCAACCATCCGTGTTTAGAAACACAAATGAATCAGTGAGATGAAAAACCTCCTAGGATGAAATTATTGCCAAAATAATAGGATTACCTAGATTGTTACATACATTCACACTCTTAGTAGCATTATTTATATTACATAACTTCAGAATGGGATTAAATGACATGAATTTCTGATAGATGATCTGATTCTATCGAAAAAATTTGGTACATCTACTTCCTTGAACTTTGACAAAAAGTGTGCAACATCTGGCTCCATATGGGGACATGTCACTTTCATGACGTAACATGAAAATCCCAAAATATTGTATTTAAGAAAATAGAAGTCCATCAAATAAATATCCATTCAAAATCAAAATAATTATGCATAGATAATCAATCCTACTGGAATAGAAAAAACTACTCTAACAAACTAAAATAGAAAAGACATAACATAAATGCGTGAAGTAAAACTATCTAATGACATAAATGAAAAGGAGTAGGGTTAGAGATACTATACAAAATGATGCCTTATGGCATTAGATGTCATTGATGAGACACAATATCATGCATATTTCCACTGAATGGTAGATCAATGGGTTGCTTCTTAGATGTCCCTTGTTGAAATTTGACCCTCTTTGGTCAATGTAATTCTTCATCATTATGTTGCATATATCTGTCAAACTGGAATACGTTTCTCTTTTTTATCAAAGGAGGGTATGTGCAGTGGAATGCAAAATAAATGGCACACTAGCTTAACAAACTCTAACTCGAAATGAGGTAGATGCTCCTGTGGCACAACCTATTCACCATTTTCTAAACTCTTTGGGACTTCCACATTATACCTTTTCTCCACTTCTCTATACAATCTGACCATGCCTCCTGTTGCTGCTGGAATAGTGGCATAAGATAGATCCATCTGAATATAACCACCCAGATGAGCTGCAAATTTCCTAAAAAGAAGAATTCCCCACACATCTGGTGCATCAATTACTGCTATGTCCATGGTGATGATCTTGCATGGCTAATCATCCAATGATACCTGTAGATCTTTAACCACACCATGGACTTCAAATTTTTTAGAATCCATTGAGAAAATGTTATGATAAGGTCTAGAAATTCTTAAGTTTAATTGTTCAATAACTTTATTAGTCATAACATTTGTAGATGCACCAGAATCAAGCATGCAATTGTGAAGGAGACAATCATTAATGTCCAAAGTCAAGAAGAAAGGTTGATGGTCTTCATTATTCATATAGCAATTTAAGTCCTTTAATATGATTTCCTCGTCTTTAGGTTGGTTATCAAGTCTTTCTTGTTGAGAAATGCCTAAGGCTTTAAAGTATGAGGCCCTCTGTGATGGAATCTTCAGCAACTCTAAGATCGGAATTGATATCTTGATGTTATTAATCCATGCAGCCCAATCTACTTTTAGTCCAAACATATACTTTTCGGCAAGAGCCTATCTATTTTGACTCTGATCTCTACCTCTTCTTGTGTAGCCCTTACTCTTTGCAAGCTCTATAATATTCTCTTGAGATGGACTTCCCCATATGCCTGAGTTATGGGGTCTTTTTCTTCATTGAAAGTATTGATGGCAAAAGTTGAAGATATCAAACATCAAATTTCCTTGGAATTATCTTGATTTACGTTATAATCTTGTAGGTTTCTACTTTCCTCTAAGATCCTCTTAGCAAAGGCACATGTACGCTCTTCATGGAAACTATCACAAGGTCCGTAGAAAGGAATAAGTTCATCAATCATATTAGAAAACTTGAATGGTGTAGGAGGCCTTTGATCATTTCAAGGATTTCTTCTTGGCCATGGATTATTGTTGTTACCCATGTTGTTATTGTTATTTCTAGGCATCATATTCTGCATTCTGGACCTTTCCATTTGTATTAATTGATTATGCATTTCGCTCATCTATCTAGCATGTTCAATCTTCATTTCTTTCACAAATCGAGTCAATTCTTTAAGTATCTTAGATTCATCTTCTTTAACTTCTTTCCCCTTAAACTTGACTTGGATTCTTTCAAAACCATGGATTTCTGACTTTCCTAAGGCCTTCTTATATTTTTCCAACTCCTCGGTTGTGCTTTGGGCAATAGCTAAAATGTTGGGATGGGCACGTATTATCTCATACTGCATGTCTATAGGGTAAGCCTCAAGATATTGTTCCAGAATCATCTTTTCAAGAGGCTTGTAGTCTTGAGTCATATCCCTTAATAGTTTATTAAATATTTGGTTAAATTCTTCAACTATTTCATTATCTTTTTTCTTGATAGTGTTGAATTCCTTAACCAAATACTTCCCTTTCCTCTTATCTCCATACTTTTCTCTGAATGAATCAAGAAGAGATCTAAAAGATTCAAAGGGATCGTCAGTTTTATCTTGGAACCAATTCAGAGAATAATCTTCTAGAGAAAGCACAAATAAATTCATTTGAACATCCTTGTGATTATAATCAATAGCACGAGAATATCTCTAGATAAAGCAGTTGAACTTCCTTATGTGACTCTCAACATTTATAGCATTGTTCCCCTAGAAGAGACGCATCTTGCACATAGTGGATTCATTCAAAAAATCATGTGGATATCCCTGAATGTTGGTGAAGTTGCAAGGCCCATAGAAGTCACCCATGATATATTGATTTATAGGATGGTTGATAAAAAGAAAATGGAGATCAAAAAGAGCTTCCCGTTTGAGAAAAATTAAACGATCTCTAGAATGTAATTTGTTTAACCGAGCTCTTAGAACCTTTTCAGGATCGGAAGCAGGGTTATCCAAGCGACTAGGATTCCTTCTAGAGTATGTTCCTGTGAATGGATGAAAAAGTGGAGTCGCCACCCAAATAGGAAACCAAACTAAATGTCCAAGTGCTAAAGGTGTGAAGGAACAAGATGAGAAGATTAGTGATGGAACAAAAGATAAGGTGATGAGAAAATGAGAAATGATGAAAGATAAGCGCTAAAAAATGTTGTGTCACTTAATGGGTTAATGAATGGCAAAAGATGGAAAGACTGAGAAATTGTCGTAAACACCAAGGTCTAATAAATTGGTCTCCAACAATGGCACCAAAAAATGTTGTCGCCTAGATTGTATAGGCACCGCAACAACCACTCAGGGCAGGGGGCTGTCACTCTTATCCCCGCCCCCTCTATTCTAGCTATCTCCTAACATCAGGCTATGGGGGTAGTCCATATGGAATGAGGTGAAGGAAAAATTTTGGGAACCAACTTGCTTGGCAAACACATATGAGCGGCCTAGCTACTCAGTATAATTTAGCAAGATTAATGATTAGATTAGATTTCAATTATGAGACAAGTGCCTTATGGAGTCAATTATTTATTATTATAAATTGAAACCAAGTCAATGGATGGACAACCGCTGCTTAATATGATAGACTATCCTATATGGTAAGCAATTCCTATGAACTAGGTGTGATGCAAGGATATTGGTTATTTTTAGCTTAAATGCCTAGTCTAAGTTGAACCTCATCCTTAATTGTTTTGAGAAATAGTCTTCAGAGTTTGTGAAATGGAAGCCAACGGGAAGTAGGCAGTGGCCTGATTAACGATACCTCCCCCTGTTTTCCACACACCCAATTCCTCTGGCATTGTAGAGACTATGGCTCTGACAACTGCAAGGTCATTGTGTTAACCACTAGGAAGAGTTGAATCCCTCAAACTAATTGGAAAAGTTTTTCCCTAAGAGTCTATCAACCAAGATTATGCTTGGAGGTAAGTTCTTAATGCACGATAGATCCTAGAATGTTTATGCAAGATAGATTGAGTTTAGTCTTCTTGAATTAAGATTGTTTATGTTATTTAAGTTTTTAATATAAATTACCTTATAGTAAGAGCACTTAACAATGATTAGATAACAATCTTAAGACAAGATAGTTTCTTAAAGACACAAGTGTTAATGTTCAACAATATTCCACAAGGTGTTTAACCAATGAAACTTAAGATGTCAAGTGCTTAAAATAGAAAACCAAGATATTAAGGCTTCTTAAGATTATGATCTCAAAATTAGAGCAGTTATCCAATTATTTCTTATCAATGCCTCAATTAGATGTCAAACACAATGATTTCAATTAAATCTCAAGTGTCAAAATAACTTATACCAATCACAAGATCAGGGATTTACAGTTTAAGTGTAGGAGTTCTTTTAGTGAAAAATTCAGAATTTTTTTGTAAACTTAGAATGAGACAAGCAAGTGTTAGATCTCAAAAATAAAATTAGCAGTAATATTTCAAAAAAATTCAGCACTTTATAGACTTATGACAACATCAAGAAAGTCACTTTAGATCATAGCATTTACCCAACATATGAAGCATAAAATTTGCCAATGGCCAACCAATGTAAATTTATGTATTCAGTAATATATCAAATATTACTTTATGATGATGTACTCAGTAATATATCAAATATGAAACGACTCATTACAACAATAAACAAACCAACAGATTAGCAAGCTAATTGATGCCAAAACCAATGCCCAACAGTAAAATTTTACCAACACTCAAAAAATCAATTTTTGAGCCCTCTTTAGATGTGTGATTCAGAAAATTTACAAATTTATTCAGTCATTTATACAGTAAATTCCAGCAATCAATTTTTTAGATCTAGGCTAGATCTAAGATACCTAGATGGCCAAATTTTAGGAAAATTAAAATTTTGTAATTAAATGATTTTGACCAATTCAAAAATGATTTTAGGGTTATTATATCATTGTTATCATTGTTGTGATAAAATAGAAGAAAAATTAGGGTTTAGAGATCAAACCTTAGGCCCAAGTGTTACACGTCATTTTGTCCCCATTAGGCAAATGACCGTCAATGGATCTTTTGCTATCCGTCAAAGTGCTCCAAAACATTTCCCTGTAAGGATAGAAGCTAAAAAAACCCAAAGAGAATGAAATTTTTGGATTACAAGGCCCAAAAACCTATTTTTGAGTACCTGCACAGTTCCCTAGCTAGTTTATGTGTATACACAGACTTGACCATTAAATTTAGCACAAAAGTGTGCTCTGTCTTATACTATGGACTTCGCACATGACTCAACGGAGTAAAAAAAAAAAAAAAAGTAAATTCTAGAAGCTTTGTTGGCCGAATCTTTCCCATCTAAAAACTTCGAGTTGATGCATACTCAAGCCTGATCCCTCATTTCATGGAGCTAATTCCCTCTCTTTGTGGATCCCCTATCCCACCTTTTGAGGATATCATCCCTTAGGGAGAGGATCTCAAACCTCCTCCTCTTGGCCTATAAATAAAATATAGGCCAAAGGGTTGGAGAGGACCACTAAAGGTAGGCTTATGCTGCTGAAATATGGCTGGAAGGCTTTCATCCAAGGAGGAGTTGGAGATCATGGGAAGAGCCTTGTGAAATCAAGGCAACCAGGTTGTAAGCTTGTTATCCTTTGAATTCAATGCAAATAAATTGTTATTTGCTAATAGTTTCTATTTTTATGTTATTTGTGAGATTCCTTGATCACTCACATGGTTTATAATTGATTATTGATTCAACTATATGATGTATGCTAAGTTAAGAACTTCATTTACCTTTGATTTTATATTTTAGATGCTTTGATTTTTTTGAATGTTTTTGTCTATGCAGATCCCTTTTGGAGCATCATGGAGAAGCTTTGGAAAGCATTGGGAAAGCCTCTAAAGAATTGAGGAAAATCTAGATGTCGAAAGCACTGAAAGGACTTCAACTAGCACTTCGCTAAATAGGTAAGTGATTCTTCGTGTACGACATGTTACATGTTTCAGTTGTAAGCTAAGGAAAGGTAGAAATTATTTTGATGTTTTTTACTATGTTTTGTTGGAAATCTAGGGAGATTCTTCTTTTCCGCGAGAAGGATTAGTCTGCCTAACAAATTGGCAACTTCGTTGGAGAACATCTCATTCTCCATCATCTCCTTGTTTTGACTTTTGAACCTTTTTTCATAGCCTTGTCTAAGCGTCTGAAAGATATCAAAAGTTTTGATTTTGTGATTTGTTTGGTTTTATTTTTATTTTTTCTAAAATTTTCCCGAAGTGTACATTTTATCTTTAGCCACAACTTGTATATTTGCACATTGAGCCTTTAGCAACATTGCATATGTGCACTGGATCAAACTGTTGCCTGTGCACATACTTGAAATTTTTTAAAATTTGACTTTTCCCTTCACTAATTCCAGGAACTTTTGTTTTTTATGATTGATTACACTCGTTTATACCTTCATAAATTCTTTTTCAGTTCAATCGAGTGTTGTGAAAGAGTCTTATCGAAAAAATCTTGTTTTCATGAATTAAGATAAAAGCTTCATCTAGTGTGTTGTAGATCTATCAAAAGAAGGATTCTGATTTTCTGTCTTCTTGTATTTCTTCTTTCAAACAAATCAGATTTTGTGTTTATTTTACTCATTTGTGAAAGATTATTTCATTAATGAAAAGTAATATTTTCGAGAATGGGTATTTTTTATGAAAGTGCTTCTTTTGCCGAACTTGAAACGAAAATCTATTATTCTTTCAGTGTTGAAGTTTTTCAAAAATTGTACTCTAGATAGCATTAAATTCATAACCCTCATTAAAAGAAATTCATTTTAAGGATTTGATTGGCTTCCTTATGCATTTTAAAAATTTTGAGGAATTGTATGTTAAAGGAAAGTTTCATGGTTTTTGAATTATTGGGCGAATTGAAATTTTAAAGGTTATTTTCTGCATTTGGGTCATTCAGAACTAAAAATTTTCATTCATAAAAAGGGATATGGGGAGATTAGGAGTTTTTTATTTTCCTTTAAAAATTGAAAAGCCTCTCTCCTTACTTTAGTTAGAAATTCATCAAAATGAAAATATCACAATATCATGATCGATTTCATTAAGGTTTTGTGTCGGGTCATAACACCATTAGTTTCACATCCATTTACCCATTGAGTAAATAACAACTTTAAAAAATAGCGCTAATAAATAAATTTAGAATTTTTATTATTTTAGGGATCTTTCCACCTATATTATATCAGGTTGTAGGGATTTTGAATAGAGAAGTGAGTTAGCTTTCCAAAGGTGCAAACAAACACTAAAATCTTGTGATAGGGAGTAAATCCATTTATTATTGTTTGGGTCTTGGAAGCTCCCCTTACAAATAATTTAAGCATGAGATCATGTCAAACCCAATGGAGTGATCGAACCCACTTCATTGGTTATGACAGAGTGATTTACACGTATTAAAAAATGTTTCAAAAAGTACTTAGGAGTCACTTGGAATTAAACCTCGAATTAACCATGTTGAGGAACTTTCAAGGGGATTGAGCTTTGTTACTCTAGCATTGCATGTACATATGATCTGCGACTGTCCCCCCAGGTTAAATTGTCTTAATTGGTAATCTTAGAGACCATAATCTTAGGTCTATTACCCAAGATGACAGCGGAGCGGAAGTCTCTGTGTACCTAGAATAGACGTTGGCTAGACTCACTTGGACCTTTTCGGAGTGTATTCTTCACTCAATATGGCATAATTGAAGTTACTTACACCAAATTGTGTACATTAAGTAGGTTATCAACATAACTAGTTCCACCCCCTCTATCTTGAGCCACTTTTCACATTGATCTTTGTGACATTGGATTTCATCACCAACTAGTGTTTTAGTTGTGAAAAGTTTGGTTGCATGGTTTGACTCTCTAGATTTAATAGCCTATGTTATTTGCTTGTTTTTACTTTTTACAATACCATAGGTGTGGATTGTGAATATTATTTGAATTCTTAATATATAAAAAATCCTCGTGGTTGATTCACCAAGGCATTCACGTAGAATGTAGTTTTTACCTCCTAAATATACACCTCGTCAATTGGAAAAGATTAAAATTGAGAAGTCATAATAAACAGGATCTGGAACCTCAGATCAACCCGAGACATCTTCAATTGTAGAATCTGAGATAGTAGAAACTCGAGTGATTCAAACTGAAGAAGTAGAATCAAGCTTTGTTCAATCTGGGCTAGAAGTTACCAAAGTTATTCAAAGAGAATATGATACCCGTGAAATTTCATACATAGAACTAAATGAATGAGAAGTTGAAGAACCTGAATCTGGTATTTTTGAACCTGAATCACCTTCAGCTGCTATAGCCCCTACTCTTGAACCACCTTCACCTCGACTGAGGCTTATAATACATCTAGTCTACCTCCTAGTCTAATTAGTATTGAAGATATTAATGGAAACAAGGAGGAAGAATCACCGTGTAAACCTGTTACTACTAGTGAACCCACAATTTTTCAAAGACTTCCTTTTGGTCCTTTTCTACCAAATTCTATTTATTCAACCCCCTTGGACTTTTTAGGTCAATGTATTCCACATTTTCACACTCCTTTATACGTTTCACCAAGACGAAACAAGTCAGAAATTCCTCCTGGAAGTCAACCCACTAATACCTCTATGTATACAAGCTTTCTGGAGTCATTATTTTACGGTGGTCCTTCAGTTCCTACTAGGTACCGGTCACTTACTATAAATCTTTCAGGAGCCACTCCTTCCCATCAAGTTTCTACTTTTGTTGGGTGTGTGTTACATTCTTTCCACAACTAGTCGCACGAGTGAGGGGGTCACAGGGGGGGCGACCGACACCCCTATTAGTTGTGTCAGGCGCAACAAGGGGATCACAGCTTGCCCTATTGGGGGATTTCAAGGGAGTAGTAGCCCCCCTATATGGGGTCTAGGGCAACACCCCAGGAAAAGAAAAATGGACCCTATATTAGGTGGGAGGACCTACCTATGGTTTTGTGCATGGGTTGTGCACATGGTTTTAAGGATGATGGTTTTATGCCCATGATATTTTGTAGATCCGGTTAAGGGAACTATGGTTATATTCTATTATAGGGTTAATTGATTTGGGTTTATGAATTCTTTGAGATGTATATTTATGTATTGTAACATAGAAAGGAACATAATAATGAAAAATCAATATGGTAGTCCCGGTTTTAGGATCCAAGGGAAAATCTCTGTGTATATTTGTTTTATGTTTTATGTTCTCGCCATTTTTTATTTTTATTTTATTTTTTTATTATTCATATGTAGATAATTTTTGTATGGGGTTAAAACCTACATTTGGTATCAGAGTTGTTTCGGCTTCAAGGGGACACCTTTGTTGCTAAGGGGTTTTTCTCATGCTTGTTGTAGACCCTATTCAATGGGAGATATGTGAGATTGATTCTTGTGGTGAAAGAACATGGAAAATAGTGGAAATATAGAGATCGAGAAATTTAATAGTCAGAGTTTTGAGTTGTGGAAACTCAAGATGGAATATCTGCTGGTGGATAAAGATCAGTGGATCGCGATAGATCCTCATGATGGAAGATCTGCTGGTGGATAAAGATCAGTGGATCGTGATAGATCCGAGTACTAAACCAACGGCAATTTCAACTGAAGATTGGGTGAAGTTGGATCGGAAAGCAAAGAGCACAATAGGTTCTGTATCTCAAATTCAATGTTGCTGAATGTATCAGGGAAAGCTACGATGAAGGATTTGTGGGTCAAGTTAGGGACTTTGTACCAATCTAACTCTCTAGTGAACAAATTGTTCCTGTGGAAAAAGTTGTATAACCTTAGGATGAAGAATGGAGACTCGATGACAGAGAATCTGAACGCCTTTAATAGTGTGGTAAGCCAATTTTTATCTGTTGATATTAAAATTTCAGATGTAGATAAGCACATCAATTTGTTGTGTTCTCTACCAGATTCATGGGATAGTCTGGTTGTTGCAATAGGTTACAATACAACTAGTTTTAAGTTTGATAAAATAGTCTCATCCTTGTTGTTAGAGGAGATGAGATGAAAAAATATGGAGAGCCAAAATGGAGATTCCTTGCCTATATGAGGACAGTCCCAGAACAGAAAGAAAAAAAAAAACAAACAAAAACCAAAAACAAAAACAAAAAGTGGGAGATCTAAATCTCTAGGAAAACATGTAAAGGTGTACTGGAAATGGGAAAGGAATGGAACTTCAAAAAGAACCATAGATCTAAAGCTCCTGAGAAAGGAATGGGATCCATTCATGCTCCTTCTGCAGAGGCAAAAACCACCTCAGATGAAGGTGGGGATGTGTACTTAGATTCTTCTTCAAGAAGACATGTAGATCATGAGCCATGGTTGATTGACTCAAGTGCATCCTTTCACTTCACTCCCCATAGGGAGTGGTTCTGCGAGTATGAAAAATATGATGGTGGTGATGTCTTCTTAGGGGGCGATAGGAAGGATAGAATTGTCAGACACGGAAATTTCAAGATGAAGTTGCAAGTGAAAGGATTAGAACACTTTCGGGTGTTTTTCATATGCCTGCTTTGGCCAGAAATTTGATTTTTGTAAGAAAGATGGATGATGCAGGTTAAAAAATAGTGTTCAAGAAATATACCTGCAAGATGGTTTGGGGGGAACTGATATTGATTTGAGAAGTTTGGATTGGAAATTTATACAAGCTTCTGGATAGCACTGTTATTGATGGGTGCAATAGTTTTCTGGTTCCTGAAAGTGGAGAAGAAAATCTAGTGGTATCTGGAGAAAAGACCATGTTATGGCATCAAAGTCTTGCAAATATTGAAGAGAAGGGCCTTCGAATACTTCATGGTAATGGTATGGTAGAAGTTATGTTTAATTTCTCTCTAGATTTCGATTTCTATGAACATTTTGTATATGGGAAGCAGAATCGGGTGAGTTTCCCCTCTAAGGGCGAAAGGGATGTTAGAGCGTGTGCACATTTATGTGTTTAGAGTGTGTCGATTCCATCACTTGGTAAGTCTATGTACTATTTATCATTTATAGATTAATTCTTAAAGAATACATGGATATATTTCTTCAGAAAGAAATCTGAAGTCTTTGATAGGTTTAAAGAATTTAAGGCTCTGGTGGAAAACCAGACAAAGAAAACAATAAAAGTGTTGAGGACAGATAATGGTGGCGAGTTCTGCAAGAAGAAATTTGAAGAGTTCTGTAAGAAGTGTGGTATAGCACGTCAGAAAACTACTCCATACACACCTCAACAAAACAAAGTTGTAGAAATAATTAATAGGAAGTTGATGGAAAAGGCAAGAAACATACTCAATGGTGTCGGGTTATGATAGGAATTCTGGGAAGAGGCGGTGGAGACTTCATGTTACCTGGTTAATAGATCATCTTCATCATCATTGGAGGATAAGACTCCACATGAGGTATGGACTGGTAATAAACCCTCTCTTTCACATCTGAGGGTATTTGGCTCTGATGCATATGTATATGTTCTAAAGGAGAAAATAACCAAGTTAGATAGTAAATCTAAAGGGTGCATCTTTATTGGGTATAAGGATGGTTTAAAAGGTTATAAGCTTTGGAACCCAAAAACAAGGAAGTTTGTGTACAACTAAGATGTGGTGTTTAGAGAGGTGAAATATGTTATTAAACATGAAGCTCTACCAAAGGAACCTAAGAAGATAGAGTTTGAGCTAAAGGAGGAAGAACTAGACTCTACAACAGAACAAGAATCAGAAGATGAAGAGCCACAACTCTAGTTTTGAGAAGATCAGTTCGAGAAAGAAGGAAGCCATAAAGATATTTTCCATATGATTTCTATTAAAATTTGTATTTATTTATTACTGATGATGATCCTAGAACTGTTAGGGAATTAGTAGATTCAGAGAATGGAAAACTTTGGAAAGAGGCCATGGTTGATGAAATGACATCTTTGGACAAAAATGAGGCTTGGGATCTAGTGGAGTTGTTGGCTGGAAGGAAACCCATTAGAATAAAATGGGTGTTTAAGAAGAAGATGAATGTGGAAGGCAAGGTGGAGAAATACAACACCCAATTGGTATCAAAAGGTTATTCTTAGGTGCTAAGAATTGATTTTGGTGATATTTTTTCTCTTGTTTCCAAGGTAGTTTCTATTAGATTGCTTTTATTTGTTGTCGCTACTTTTGATTTTTAGGTAGAATAGATGGATGTGAAGATAGAATTACTTCACGTGGATCTGGAAGAAGAGATCTACATGAAGAAGCCTAAATTCTTTGTGGTCAAGGGAAAGGATTTGCAGTCAAGGGAAAGAAAGAATTGGTATGTAGGTTAAAAAAGTCTCTGTATGGGTTAAAACATTCATCAAGGATGTGGTATCAGAAATTTGATACATATATACGGGGACTTGGCTTCACCAAAAGAAAAGTAGATCACTGTGTGTATTTTAAATTAATGGGTGACCATGTTATTTATCCGGTATTGTATGTTGATGATATGTTATTGATTGGAAATGACAAAGAAATCATTTGGGATTTGAAGACCCAATTGTCCTCCAAATTCAACATGAAGGATCTTGGTTCTACAAACTATATTTTGGGCATGGAAATTAAATGAGATTGGGAAAAAAGGAAGCTCTAGTTAAATCAAAGGAAGTATGTCGAGATAATACTGCAGAGGTTTAATATGTGAGATATTAAACCAATGGAGGTTCCTATTCCTGTAGGTGTAAAGTTATTTTCTGAACAATTTCCCAAAACATAGGAAGAGGAAGAGGGCATTTCCTGTGTTCGATGCACAAGTGCAGTCGGTAGCCTGATGTATGTAATGGTTTGTACTAGACCATACATTGCACATGCAGTGGGAGTATTGAGAAGGTTTATGTAAAAACCAAGGAAGGAGCATTGGACAATAGTGAAGTGAGTTTTCAAGTATTTGTGTGGCACTAATGATTATGGTTTGCACTACCAAGGAAGATGATCCAAGTGGATGTTGGTGGCCACCCACCTATCCCACTTGGAACCCACAACTGTCTCTTTCAGTTTTTCAGTTTCCTTAATTGTAGCACAGTTTACTATTTTTAGCAGTTCTTCGGGTCCTGAACTTCGAGAGTTGTTTTGAGGCCCTAAACGATGATTTTTGGGAAAACTAGGAGCAACATGGGTCCATAGACAAATGTTTCTCTTCTCAAAGTTTTAGTTCTTGGATAGATCTTTCTAACGAGATATTGTGCACGTCAAATGGAGATCGTATGACAAAGTTACGACCCCGGGAAGTTGATGTACCAATTTACCCAAACGGGGCCCACATTGTGGTGTTTCATCTTCTAGGGTTAGGTTTTTTGATGTTTAGGGTTTTCCATTATTTCTCAACAATAAATAGGCCTTTGAGCCTCATTGTAACACAATTCATAGGCATGTTGTTGCCACATCTCTTCTTAGAGATAAGCTACCATCGACCTAGCTAGTTTATTTCCATTTTTGTTTGTACGCATATTTCAGTATTTTACATTAATGAAATGAAGTATTATTTCCACTGCATATCTGTATTTATGGTTATTTATGTAATTTGTTGCGTTCCTATTTAAATTTGGATCAGTGGTATCAGAGCGGTCTACTCTTTCTCTGTTTTTCTTTGCATGTCCCCAACGAGGTCGGGATATAAGGAGTTAGGGCTTGAACTGGTCGAACCTTTGCAAGACCAGCCTCGCAAATTCCGACGGCCTCCCATGGCGGATGAAAAGAAAGACGAGGGGGCGGGAGATCCTATCAAAATCTTGCTTGAAGAAGCCCTCGAGCGACAAAGGAACGCGATGATGGACAACTTTGCCCAAATCCTTCAGCGGCTACCCAAAGGCAATGCATCGGCTTCCAACAGCTACTTTGGAAACGCCACACCCTTTAAGGTACAAGTTAATTTTGAAATCCCCATATTTGAGGGTCAGATAGATGTAGATGTCGTATATAAATGGCTAAATCTACTAGAAGGGTATTTTATGTTCATGATTTTTCCAATCGGGAAAAGATTATTTTTGCTCTTCTCAAAGCAACCCCCCACATCAAGGACTGGTGGGAAACCTATTGCGAGCAGAAGGATGAAAGTACGGGCTCACTATTTTTAGTCGCACCCACTTGTAATTCATTCCAAGATGTCATTAAGAAGTAGTATTACCCTGTCAAAAGCTATGAGGACAAATACATAAAGTGGACCACACTGCGACAGGGAAGGGACCAAGATGTGTCGGAGTTCACAAACATTTTTCATACCCTTCTCACACAGTTGGGTATCAAGGACTCTGAGCCACATTTGGTACTCAAATACCATGGCTGCCTACACAGATACATCCAGGATGAGATGGAGTTCTTGAACATCTCCTTTCTCGGCACGGTGTACCGATACGCTGTCAAAATCAAGCAGAAGTCTAAACAGAAGAAACGAGACTTTGGATCCACGAGTCTGAAGCAAGGGAAAGGCTTCCCCAAACTACAGAACCAAGGAAAAAGCCAAGACAGGGTGACCGAAGACAACCCGTCGAAGCAGCAAGAAAAGAAAAACACCACGAAGTCAAAGAAAGACATAGGAAAGTGGTGCGAGTTCCATAAGAGCCCCACTCACAACACAAGTGAGTGTCGGACCAAGCAGTTGTTGGTGGACGAGTTGAAGTCTTCAGAATTAGATGCATGTTCCGACCCTAAGTCAAAACCCAACAAGGGGAATGGCAAAGGGAAGCAGATCATTAACATAGAGCCTAGTGCCATTGTTGCCACTGTGAAGATCCAGAAGAATGAGCTCGAATATTTAGAGGAGGGGAAGAGTATTTTCCACTCACATATTTGGGTGAAGGGTTCGTCGCCGCAATTCATTGTCGACAGTGGTAGCCAAAAGAACCTCATTTCAGCACAGGCTATGAAGCGGTTGGGCCTACCGACTACTCCACACCCACAGCTGTACAGTATCAGGTGGCTTCACCAAGGATGAGATCTCCGAGTTTGCCAGCAATGTTGCCTTCCCTAAAGCATCAAACCCTTCAGAGACGAGGTATTGTGTGATGTTGCACCTATGGATGTTTGTGATGTATTATTAGGAAAACCATACTAGTGGAGGTGACATGATGTGTATGAGTCAAAGCCTCACGCTATCATTATTTCTTTGTGTAATTCATTATACAGGATACCACAGGTAGCCCCATCTACCGCCACATCTTTGATCTCTACTAAGAAAGACTATAAGATCATCTCCCAGACTAGGAAATTCATTTTCAGTCTGGTTTGCTCCCAAAGTAAGGGGAAGATCATCGCCACATCCATGACCCCCGCGAAGGGTTCCTCCATGCAGCAGCAGCAACAGATTGATACGGTCATGACAGAACACAGGAACTGCTTCTCCTCACCCACAAGGGTGCCACACAAGCTTCAAGTGGGTGACAAAGTCTAGTTGCATATGTAGAAAGAACGCCTTACAAGAGCCCATCAGAAGCTCCGACCACTCTGACATGGTCCTTACACCATTACCGAGGTTATGGGAAACAATGCTTTGGAGCAAAGCATCCCCACATTCCTTCTCTTTCACTGAGTGTTCAATGTGGACCGCCCTCTACCATGCTTCCCACCATTATTGGACACATCAGAGATTGTAGAAGAGCTCACCGGGGACCAAGTTCAGTAGAGGGAGGAACTCAACGCAATGGGGACCATTGCTTCCTAAGGGGAGAGGAATGATCCAGGTGGATGTTGGTGGCCACCCACCTATCCCACTTGGACCCCCACAACTATCTCTTTCATTTTTTTAGTTTCCTTAATTGTAGCACAGTGTACTATTTTTAGCAGTTTTTCGGGTCATGAACTTTTGGACCCATTTTGAGGTCCTAAACGACATCTTTTGGGAAAAGTGGGAGAAAAATGGGTCCATGGACTGATGTTGCTCTTCCCAAAGTTGTAATTCTCGGATAGATCTTTCTAACGAGATATTGTATGCATCAAACGGAGATCGTATGCCAAAGTTACAACCTCAGGAAGATCATGTACCAATTTACACAAACGAGGCCCACAGTTTGGCGTTTCATCTTCTAGGGTTAGGTTTTTGGATGTTCAGGGTTTTCCATTATTTCTCAATAATAAATAATCCTTCGAGCCTCATTGTGACACAGTTCAAAGGCATGTCGCTGCCACATCTCTTCTCAGAGATAAGCTACCATCGTCCTCGCTAGTTTATTTCCATTTTTGTTTGTAAGCATATTTCAGTATTTTACATTAATGAAATGAAGTATTATTTCCATTGCATATGTGTATTTATGGTTATTTCTGTAATTTTTTGCGTTCCTTCTTAAATCTTTATCAGTGGTATCAAAGCGGTTTGCTCATTCTCTGTTTTTCTTTGCATGTCCTCAACAAGGTCGAGATATAAGGAGTTAGGGCTTGAACTGGTTGAACCTTTGCAAGACCAGCCTCGCAAATTTCAACGGCCTCCCATGGCGGATGAAAAGAAATATGAGGGGGCAGGAGATATTATCAAATTATTGCTCGAAGAATCCCTCAAGTGACAAAGGAACGCGATGATGGACAAATTTGCCCAAATCCTTCAACGGCTACCCAGAGGTGACGCATCGGCTTCAAACAGCTACTATGGAAATGCCACACCCTTTAAGGTACAAGTTAATTTTGAAATCCCCATATTTTATGTTTAGATAGATACAGATGTCATAGATAAATGGCTAAATCTACTAGAAGGATATTTTTCTGTTCATGATTTTTCCAATTGGGAAAATATTATTTTCTTTCTTCTCAAAGTAGCCCCCCACGTCAAGTACTGGTGGGAAACCTACTGCGAGTAGAAGGATGAAAGCATGGTCTCACTATTTTTATCCGCACTCAATGGAATTCATTTCAGGATGCCATTAAGGAGTAGTATTACCCTGTCAAAAGCTATGAGGACAAATGCATAAAGTGGACCACGCTCTACAATAGGGAAGGGACCAGGATGTTCCAAAGTTCACAAACATTTTTCATACCCTTCGCACACAGTTGGGTATAAAGGACTCTGACCTACATTTGGTACTCAAATACCACAGTTGCCTACACAGGTTCATCCAGGACGAGATGGAGTTCCTGAACATCTCCTCGCTCGGCATGGCGTACCGATACGTTGTCAAAATCAAGCAAAAGTTTAAATAGAAGAAATGAGACTTTGGATCCACGAATCTGAAGCAAGGGAAAGGCTTCCCCAAACCATAGAACCAAGGACAAAGCCAAGACAGGGTGACCCAAGACAACCCATCGAAGCAGCAAGAAAATAACAACACCATGAAGTCAAAGAAGCAGCCAGGAAAGTGGTGCGAGGTCCATAAGATCCGCACTTACAACACAAGTGAGTGTCGGACCAAGTAGTCGTTGGTGGCCAAGTTGAAGGCTTCAGAATCAGATGCATATTCCGACCCTGAGTCAAAACCCGACAAGGGGAATAGCAAAGGGAAGCAGATCATTAACGCGAAGCCGAGTGCCACTATTGCCACTGCCAAGATCCATAAGAATTAGCCCGAAGATCCAGAGGGGGATCGTCTTTTCCAGTCACAGAAGTGGTAGCCAAAAGAACCTCATTTCAACAAAGGCCATGAAGCGGTTGGGCCTACTAACTACACCACACCCACAACCATACAGTATTGGGTGGCTTCACCAAGGATGAGATCTTCGAGTTTGCCAGCAGTGTCACCTTCCCTACAACATCAAACCCTTCAGAGACGAGGTATTGTGTGATGTTTCACCTCTAGATGTTTGTGATGTATTATTAGGCCAACCATACTTGTGGAGGTGACATGTTGTGTATGATTCAAGGCCTCACACTGTCATTATTTCTTTGTGTAATTCATTATATAGGATACCGGAGGTAGCCCCATCTATCACCACTTCTTTGATCTCTACTACGAAAGACAGTAAGATCATCTCCTAGACTAGTAAATTCATTTTTTGTTTGGTTCAATCCCAAAATAAGGGGAAGACCATTGCCACATCCATGACCCCAAGGAAGGGTTCCTCCATGCAGCAGCAGCAATAGTAGATGGATACTGTCATGACATAACACAGAAACAACTTCTCCTCACCCACAGGGTTACCACACAAGTTTCAAGTGGGCGACAAAGTCTAGTTGCATATGTAGAAAGAACGCCTTACAAGAGCCCATCAGAAGCTCTGACCACTCCAACATGATCCTTTGGAGCACAACATTCCCGTATTCCTTCGCTTACACCAAGTGTTCAATGTGGACCTTCCTCTACCATGCTTCCCACCATTACTAGTCACATTAGAGATTGCAGAACAGCTCACCAGGGACTAAGTTCAGTAGAGGGAGGAACTCAATGCAATGGGAACCATTTCTTCCTAAGGGGGGAGGAATGATCCAGGTGGATGTTGGTGGCCAGCCACCTATCCTACTTGGACCCCCACAACTATCTCTTTCAGTTTTTCAGTTTCCTTAATTATAGCACAGTTTACTATTTTTAGTAGTTTTTCGGGTCCTGAACTTCCGAAGCCGTTTTAAGGCTCTAAATGGCGTTTTTTGGGAAAATTGGGAGAAACATGGATCCATGGATTGACGTTTGTCTTCCCAAAGTTGTAGTTCTCGGATATATCTTTCTAATGAGATATTCTACGTGTAAAACAGAGATTGTATGCCAAAGTTACGACCCTAGGAAGTTGATGTACCAATTTACCCAAACGGGGCCCATAGTTTGGCGCATCTTCTAGGGTTAGGTTTTTGGATGTTTACGGTTTTCCATTTTTTCTCAACAAGAAATAGGCCTTCAAGCCTCATTGTAACACAGTTCAGAGGCATGTAGCTGCCACATCTCTTCTCAGACATAAGCTACCATTGCCCTAGCTAGTTTATTTCCTTTTCTATTTGTAAGCATATTTCAATATTTTACATTAATGAAATGAAGTATTATTTCCATTGCATATCCTTATTTATGGTTATTTCTGTAATTTGTTGTGTTCTTGTTTAAATCTAGATCAATGGTATCAGAGCGGTCTACTCTCTCTGTTTTTCTTTGCATGTCCCCAATGAGGTCAGGATATAAGGAGGTAGGGCTTGAAGTGGTCAAACCTTTGAAAGACCAGCCTCACAAATTCTGACAGCCTCCCATGGTGGATGAAAAGAAATATGAGGGGGTAGGAGATCCTATCAAAATATTGCTCGAAGAAGCCCTCAAGCAACAAAGGAACGCGATGATGGACAACTTTGCCCATATCCTTCAGCAGCTACCAAGAGGCGACGCATCGACTTCCAACAGCTACTCTAGAGACGCCACACCCTTTAAGGTACAAGTTAATTTTGAAATCACCATATTCGAGGGTCAGACAGATGCAGATGTCGTTGATAAATGGCTAAATTGGTTAGAAGGTTATTTTTCTGTTCATGATTTTTCCATCTGGGAAAATATTATTTTCACTCTTCTCAAAAGAGCCCCCCACGTCAAGGACTAGTGGGAAACCTACTGCGAGCATAAGGATGAAAGTACGGGATCACTATTTTCAGTCACAGCCACTTGGAATTCATTCCAAGATTCCATTTAGGATTAGTATTACCCTATCAAAAGCTATGAGGACAAATACATAAAGTGGACCACGGTGCGACAGGGAAGGGACCAAGATGTGCCAGAGTTCACAAACATTTTTCATACCCTTCGCACACACTTGGGTATCAAGGACTCTAAGCTACATTTGGTACTCAAATACTGCAGCTACCTACACAAATACATCTAGGACAAGATGGAGTTCCTGAACATCTCCTCGCTCGGCACGGCGTACTGATACGCTGTCAAAATCGAGTAGAAGTTTAAACAGCATAAATGAGACTTTGGATCCATGAAGCCGAAGCAAGGGAAAGGCTTCCCCAAACCACAGAACCAAGGACAAAGCCAAGATGGGGCGACCCAAGACAACCCGTTGAAGCAACAAGAAGAGAAAAACACCACAAAGTCAAAGAAGGACACAAGAAAGTGATGTGAATTCCATAAGAGCCCCACTCACAACACAAGTGAGTGTCAGACCAAGTAGATGTTGGTGGCCGAGTTGAAGGCTTCAGAATTAGATGCATGTTCCGACCCTGACTCAGAACCTGACAAGGTGAATGGAAAAGGGAAGAAAATCATTGACATGAGCCCAGTGCCAAGATCCAGAAGAATGAGCCCGAAGATCTAGAGGAGGGGGAGAGTCTTTTCCACTCACAGATGTGGGTGAAGGGTTCACCGTTGTAATTCACTATTGACAGTGGTAGCCAAAAGAACCTCATTTCAGCAGAGGCCAAGAAGCAGTTGGGCCTACCAACTACACCACACCCACAGTCGTACAGTATCAGGTGGCTTCACCAAGGAAGAGATCTTCGAGTCCGCCAGCAGTGTCGCCTTCCCTACAACATCAAACCCTTCAGAGATGAGGTATTGTGTGATGTGGCACCTCTGGATGTTTGTGATGTATTATTAGGCCAACCATACTTGTGGAGGTGATATGCTGTGTATGAGTCAAGGCCTTGTGATGTCATTATTTCTTTGTGTAATTCATTATACAGGATACTAGAGGTAGCCCCATCTACCACCACCTCTTTGATCTCTGCTAAGAAAGACAATAAGATCATCTCCCAGACTAGGAAATTCATTTTTTGTCTGGTTCACTCCCAAAGTAAGGGGAAGATCATCACCACATCCATGACCCCCACGAAGGGTTCCTCCACGCAGCAGTAACAACAGTTGGATACGATCATGACAGAACACAGGAACCGCTTCTCCTCACTCACAGGGGTACCACACAAGTTTCAAGTGGGCAACAAATTCTAGTTGCATCTGCAGAAAGAACGCCTTACAAGAGCTCATCAGAAGCTCTGATCACTTCGACATGGTCCTTGCACCATGACCAAAGTTGTGGGAAACAATGATTTGGAGCAGAACATTCCCCCATTCCTTCGCTTGCATCGAGTGTTCAATGTGGACTGCCCTCTACCATGCTTCCCACCATTACTGGACACATCAGAAATCGCAGAACAGCTCACAAGGGACCAAGTTCAGTAAAGGGAGGAACTCAACACAATGGGGACCATTGCTTCCTAAGGGGGGGGAGAGCGGGGGAGAATGGTCTAGGTGGATGTTGGTGGCCACCCACCTATCCCACTTGGACCCCCACAACTGTCCCTTTCAGTTTTTCAGTTTCCTTAATTGTAGCATAGTTTACTATTATTAGCATTTTTTCGGGTCGTGAACTTTTGGAGCTATTTTGAGGCCCTAAACGACGTTTTTTTAGGAAAACTAGCAGTAACATGGGGACATGTACCAATGTTTCTCTTCACAAAGTTGTAAATTTTCTTGGATAGATCTTTCTAACGAGATATTGTGCGTGTCAAACGGATATCGTATGCCAAAGTCACAACCTCGGGAAGTTGATGTACCAATTTACCCAAACGGGGCCCACACTTTGGCGTTTCATCTTCTAGGGTTAGGTTTTTGGATGTTTAGGGTTTTCCATTATTTTTCAACAATAAATAGGCCTTC
>APFE030218296.1:517960-542426 GCA_000404065.3 Pinus taeda | reverse complement strand
GAGCCTCATTGTAACATAGTTCAGAGGCATGTAGCTGCCACATCTCTTCTCAGAGATAAGCTACCATCGCCCTAGTTGGTTTATTTCCATTTCTGTTTGTAAGCATATTTCAATATTTTACATTAATGAAATGAAGTAATATTTAAACTGCATATCTGTATTTATGGTTATTTCTTTAATTTGTCATGTTCCTGTTTAAATATGGATCAGAAGACTAGGATTAGATAGATTTTTGTACATCTATGGCTTTGTTGATGCAGACTAGGCTAGAGATCTGGATCAAAGAAGATGTACAAGTGGGTATGTGTTTAACCTATTTGTAGGTACAGTTAGTTGGATGAACAAGAGACAATTTGTAGTGGCACTTTCAAATAAAGAGGCAGAATACATGGCAGCCACTGATGCAAGCAAGGAAGCAATTTGGTTGCAGATATTATGTTCAAGTATGGGGTTAGTACAATGAGATATAAGGATAGAATGTGACATCTAAAGTTAAATTTTATTGGTAAAGAACCCTGCTTATCATCCAAGACAAAGCACATTGATGTTCAGTATCACTTTTTGACGAATATGGTTGAGACAAAAAGGTTTTGCTGGTAAAGGTGGACACTTTGAAGAATGTTGCAGATGCACTGACAAAGTCTGTGAGTACTAAGAAGTTTTCTTGGTGTAGATAAAAAATGGGTGTTGTATGGTTGGACCAATGACTAAGCTCTCTTATGACCCCTTGTGTAGAAAAGAAAAAAACAAGTGGGAGAATGTTGGGTGTGTTATATTATTTCCACGACTAGTCACACACGCGGGGGTGCGAAATGTGCCCTTTTTCATTGCATTGGGCATAGCCCTCCCTGTCGGGGGTTTTTGGGGGGTCGAAAGCCCCCCTATATGAGGTCGAGGGCATTACCCTGCGAAAAATAAATAAATAAATAAAATTGGACCCTATATTAGGGGTGGGGTCTACCTATGGTTTTGTGCATGAGTTTTGCACATGGTTTTGGGAATGATGGTTTTGTTTCCATGTTATTTTATAGATTCGATCAAGGTAACTATGATTATTTTCTAATCCAAGGTTAATGGATTGGTGTTTATGAATGCTTCGACAAGTATATATATGTATTGTAACATTGAAAGGAACATAATAATGAAAAATCAATCTGGTAATCTGGGTTTTTTGATCCAGAGGAAAATATATGTGTATATATGTTTTATGTTTTATGATCTTTCCATTGGTTATTTTCTATTTGTTTTTAGAATTCGTACGCAGGTAATTTATGTATGGGTTTAAACCTACATACTTGGTCATCTGGTTTATCTACCACTATTGTTCAGAGCATGACTTCCATGCATGAAGTACCTTTGGCATCAAACCAATATGTTAGCACGGTATCTGGTAATTTAGGTAATCCTCAATTACCCCAACTGGTGTTTATTATTCGCCTAGGGGGCAACCTTATCCTCCACCTGGACGAAAACCTATTGTCGATTCATATCTTATGGTTGGAGGACAACCTTTTGTTGGAACTTATGGTTAGGTACCTCATGTTTGCCCAAGTCAACCTGTTGTGTCTCAACCTTTTATGATTCTCCTTACCCTGGGATGAATACTATTTGGAACCCTTCTTTTTCTCAATAGCCTATTCAAGTTCCTCTAAAATTGCCAGTTTATCAACCTGTTCAGCCTACTAGACAATCTATTCCACAAATACATATTCAAAGTATTTCAGTACCTATCCAACAACCTATCTAGGGGATTCCACAGACCCCTATCCAAGGAATTCCACAAACACTTGTTTAGAAACCATTTCAAGGTATACCTCAAGCACCTGTTTAGTCTATTGTTCAAACATTTGTTTAGCAACCGGTTCCAATTTCACCTCAAACACCTATCTCGGGAGTATCACAAATGATTGTCCAAGTTACGCCTCAAATTTCGGTTCAACAACCTA
The DNA here is from genome assembly GCA_000404065.3 of Pinus taeda. NCBI lineage: Eukaryota > Viridiplantae > Streptophyta > Pinopsida > Pinales > Pinaceae > Pinus > Pinus taeda. The sequence continues at coordinate 540,480 of APFE030218296.1, read as the reverse complement.
CACAAGCTATCCCTTAAGAATTTGATTATCAAACTGGTCCTACTTTCCAGACTACAACACAAATTCCTATCAGAAAACCTAGTATAGGAATAATGCAAACACTATATCAAGGTCAAGTTTTTCAAAGCCAACCTTTTCAAGGTCAAGCTTTTCAAAGCCAACCTTTTCAAGGTCAAGCTTTCCAAGGCCAACATGTTCAAGTTCAACCTTCACAAAGCCAATAGTACTTGGATCAAATGGTTCAAAATACACCTTTTCAGAGTCAACCATACCCTGGTCATACTTTTCAAATTCCATTTCAACTGCAACTTGGTATGTCTCACCCTAGTTACGCAGGAGGAATGCAAATACCAACCACACAAACTATTCTAGGATATCTTGTGTATCCTCCTCCAAGGGTTGTATTTAAACCTCGGGCTATCAGAATCTGCAACAAGGCTTCAATTAGTAGTTGTCGCTCATCGCAACCTTAGATTTACCACATTTATCCCAGCTGACAAATGATCCTATCTAAAATTATCCATTTTGGCTAACAATTCCTACTAAATTACCAAGTGATATACTGAAGATTGAAGGTAAATCAGGAGAGGACCCATCAAATCATGTTATGACATATCATCTTTGATGTGCATCAAATTGGTTGATCAATGATTCTATTAGATTATGCGTCAAATTCATTGATCGATGATTAACACATGCCTCTTTCCATAATTTCAACTCTTTAGAAACAATATTTTTGACACATTTTCAGCTACCAATTTGATATAACGCTAGTACTAAACTTTTGACTTCCCTAAAACAATTGACGAATACTTATATTTCAGATCATATACATGAATGGAGGCATAGTCATCGTTTAGCCAAAGTGTATATTCCAGATCAAATTTTGGCTAAATGGTTCACAAAATCATTACTTCCCGATATTACCGAGGATGTTGCTAAAGAAGGTTTTGTAATGGAAGAGCATGTAATTTCTCATGCCCAATACCTATACATTGTATATACACAATCTAGAACCTTGTACAAGAAAATCTCAAATCTACCTCACCCAAAAAATTTAGATCAATCAGACTCAACTCCTATAGGATCTCACACCGATGATGGTGTAATTTGTTTTGTCAGCCATCTCTCTAAGGGTAAAAAGAAGAATTCTAAAAACATTCATACTTTGGCTATACAAGAGTCACCCAATGAAAACCTTTCTCCATAAACTACTTATGAAATTAATGTCTTAGAATCATCTACTAGCAAGAATCAACCATCCAAAGGTAAAAAGAAGGAGAAAGGTAAAACAAAGCAGAATGCTTCTGAGAAAGAGAAACCAACAAAAAATGAACCTTCTGAAGAGAAAAAGAAACCTTGTTATCCTTGTATGATCTGTAATGAAGATCATTATATAATGGAAATGCCCACATCGAACAGAGGTTAGTAAATTCATAAAAGGTTCTCCAACTCCTATTGTTTTGAAGGATCATTTTCCTTCTCAAGAAATAAAGTGGTTTCACATATTCCACCGTCTTCTTCCACATCGACAGATATCATGATGATCTATTTGCAAGTTATGGTAGCAACAATATCTAAAGATTATGTATCTAAGGGTCTTCTAGTAAATGGAAACGATGGTAGTCCATCTATTCAACCTTCCACTTCAATTCCTCCTCCTTCTGAACCACTACAGATTGGGAAACCAAAATCTGAAATGGTTATTTAACCGCCTCTGAAAGGTGTTGTTCAAAAATCAACTTTCAACCCACATGTTAGAGTTTCTCAGAACTACAACATCGTTGAAGTGTTGCAAACATGTCAAACACAAAGAAAGTTACTTTTTTCAGCTACTGGAGCAATTGATCCTCAGGATACTAATCTTATTATATTTTATCTTGATTGTCATATACTTAGATTTCCACATCAACTAGAATTTCAAATACCAATTTTTGGCAAAACCAAGCGAGTGTTTCCCATAGTAATTGATGAAGGAGCCTCTACATGTATCATGTCTATTGCTTGTTGGAAAGATTTGGGTTCTTCAACTATCAATCAATCTCCTACCACTCTAAAAGCTTTTGATGGAAGATATTTTCATCCTTACAGGATTTTAAACGATTTACCAATAGAGTTAGAAAGTAATACAGTTACAATCAAAGTTGAATTCGTTGATGCCCAACTCGATTACAACCTTTTACTAGGTTGAAGTTGGACCTATGCTATGTCTACAGTGGTCTCATCACTTTTCCACATGACACTATTTTATCATCAAGGGAAAATAGTAAAGTAGAGCAGTTATCTTATTATACTTTTCAACCTAACTCTACAAGTAGTGTACCTTTTTTTGGGAAAATGGTTACTCCATATGGGAAAATTTTCACTCCCTCCACTGAACATTCATTCTAATGTTCCCCAAGTTAACATGATCTTGTCAAACACTATGGAATATTTTGATCCTTGGATTGTGCCTTTAGAATCTGAATTGACCTCGTATGGCAACGAGATGCCTTTAATCCCATTTGAATTAGCTTATCAGTAAGTTCAAACATTTTCCAATCCACCACCCTCTGAAATTGATCGAGTGAATGCGATCATTGATAATTATTCTTAATTATCTTGGTTATAACCAATATCATTCCCTGATCTTTTTGATAATATGTTTCCAATCGATGAAATAATTATGGATATTATGACTTTGGATGAAATGACATGGGATGACAATCATCATCTTTCATTTTTTCTTCCTAACCTTGATAAAATCGAGAATGATTTCTCTACCATATTTTTGCCTGAGATCATAGATAATCTTGAATGCCCTATGTCGATTCTTCAATCTGAATCTAAAAATAACTTAGAAAATATATCTACAACGATTCCAATTAATATCTCAATCAAATATGGAATTATTGAGAACATTCACATAGGCACTTCGTACTCACTTGAAGAAGTTCAAATGTACAAAGCCCTATTCCAAGAATTTCGTCAAATTTTTTCCTGGTCTTATGAGGAAATACAAAGAATTCACTCGAGTATTGTTGTTCACGAAATTAAGACTTACTTGGATGCTAAACCTATTAGGAAAATATTACATCCAAGAAATGCTACTGCTATCAAAGTTGAGATTGAAAAACTACTTAAAGTAGGTTTTATCAATCTTATTCCCTTGATTGATTGGGTTTTCAATATTGTTCATGTTAACAAAAAGCAAGGGACCATCAGGGTATGTGTATATTATAGGGATATTGATGAGGCTTGTCCCAAAGACAACTATCTTACGCCCTATATCGAACAACTCATTGAAGATTGTACCAACAATGGAATTTTTTCTTTTATGGATGGATTTTCCAGATACAATCAACTCAACATACTCCTTGCTGATCAGCATAAAACCACATACATTTTTCCATGGGGAACCTTGGATTAAATAATGTCAGTGCAACCATTCAATGAGCCATGTCTTACACATTTCACAATGTCAAGCATATTGTACAACCCTATTTGGATGATTTACCAGCTCATTCACTTAAATGGGAAGATCATCCAATGCATTTGAGAGATATTTTTATCAAGTGTTGACACTACAATATGCGCTTGAATCCTCACAAATACATTTTTTGTGTAAAATCTGGTCAATTACTGGGATTTGTTGTATCAAAAGAAGGCATTCATGTCGAACCAATTAAGGTAGAGGTTATTCTAAATTTGTCTCCTCCTTCTAACTTACATTAACTCCAAAGTTTGCAAGGGAAAGAAAACATTTTACATCGATTCATCCCAAACTATGCTGAGCTACCTAAAGGTTTTACTCAACTGTTGAAAAAGGGAATCTCATTTATATGGGATGAAGTTGCTCAAAAATCTTTTGATGCACACAAACATGCATTGACTCACACATCGTTGTTGCATCTATCCGTTTATCATCGAGATTATTTTTTGTATTTAGTTGCATCCAAAGTCACCATTGGAATGGTTTTAGTTCAAGAATATGGGTTGAACGATAAACATGTGATATATTATTTAAGTAGAAATATGACGAAAATTGAGATAAAATACGCACATGTGGAAAAATTGGCCTTGGCAGTTGTTCAAGTTGTCCAAAGATTTCATCACTACATTCTCTTACGTAAAACAACAATGATTTCACACTCCAACCTTATGGTTTGAATTCTTACGAGACAATTGCTAGGGGGGGGAATTTTCTAAATGGATAGTTATCCTGCAATAATTTGATTTAGAATTCATAAAATCTAAGTCCAAGAAATCATTGTTGTTTGTCGAATTGTTGTGACTTTCCCTATACTGAGACAGAAACTATGGCAAAGGATTCTCTTCCAGATGAATCACCCTTTCTTATTAGTAATTTAGACCCTTGGTATGGAGATATTATCGTGTATCTTCAAACTCATACTTTTCAACTAGAATTAACTCCAACTGATCATCATCGTATTCGGTACCCAACCCAACAATACACTATTGTTGGTGATACGTTTTATCATCGTGGTGTTGATTCCATCTTTAGACGATGTTTGACTCATGAAGAAGTTGAAAAACCATTGAATGACTACCATTCTGGAGCTTGCGGCAGTCATATGTCAGGATTTTCCACTGCCCAACAAATCTTGCGCATTGGATATTTATGGCCTTCGATGTTCAAAGATTGTATAACTGCAGTCCAAAAATGCCACAATTGCCAAATTTATAATCACAAAATGCGTGCACCTATAGTTCCTCTTCAACCAATCATTTTTGTCGGTCCTTTTTCAAAATGGGGCATTGATTTCCTTACATGTAACCCTCACTCAGTTGGGGGGCATGGGTATATTAACCTAGTAGTAGATTATTTTACCAAATGGGTCGAGGCGATGCCTACATATAGGATGGTAGCGAAAATGCAGTTAGTTTCATATCCAATCATGTGATTGCTAGGTTCGGTGTTCCACAAGCCATCGTCATGAACCATGGTAACCAGTTTTGAAATTTTATGATGACCGAACTTACTGTGAAGCTAGGCTTGTGTCATGACAGTTCTACTCCATATTACCTGCAAGAAAATGGCCAAGTAGAAGTCGTAAATAAGTTTTTGACTACCATGATTAAACAGATTGTCGGAATTCATAAAAGAAATTGGTATCTGATGTTTTTTCCAGCCTTGTGGGCATATCATACCTTAGAAAAAACTTCATTGGTTTTACTCCTATGTTGCAGGAAAATTTTAGGAACCTGTCGTTTCGGGTCGTACCTATACCGGAAACTCTAAAACTCGATTGAAACTCGACCATTATGTAATCATATATGAGAGTTAATATATACATGGTTTTTCTTCTAAATTTCCATATATGGGTTTTGTTCCCTTTTTTCTTGCAAGATAATGTGTTATTCACTTATATGTGTGTGTGTGTGTGTGTGTGTGACATTTCCATTTTTGGGAGGTGATGTTTCTAAAGGTAACCATTTCAGAAACTTCGAAATGTTACGACGTTCTGTGCAACTTAGTTTTACTCCCTTCCAACTAGTTTAACATCTAGAAGCAGTCTTAGCTATTGAATGTGAAATTTCGTCATTAAAATTGGCAATCAAATTATGACCAGCCACTTTTGCAAAGGAGGAACATTTTTTATTCTTAGCATGATTAGATGAGACTCGTTGTGATGTTTCATTAGCTAGTGAGACTTATAAGAAACAAGTTAAGGCACATTTTGATCAAAATGTAAATCATTGATCATATTGAGAAGGTGACCTAGTCTTGGTTTATGATCAAGAGAATGATAAATTAGGTGTCGGTAAATTCAAACCCATGTGGTATGGTCCTTATATTATAAAACATGTACTGGCAAAAGGGGCTTATGAGCAAGTTGATTATGACGAAGTTTCTTTAGGAAAGCCTACAAATGGTCTTTACCTAAAGAAATATTATTCTTAATTCACTCCGTGAATACTTTGTACATTGTTGTATCATATTTTTTATGTGTGTGTGGCAATTTTAGGATCTTTTTATGATTTTCTTCTACTTCTCCTACTTATCTTGTGTTACACTTGATTTGCAGATGTCAACACTCCCTCAAACTTACATTGGATTTTCCAATGGCGTTGGTCATAGTACTCAGAATTTGTCTTCCATAGCTTGGGCATTTATCCACTGACTAATGAGTTAGTTAATATTCATGGAATATGCCTTGGTCGAACAATGAATAACATTATAGAATATAGTGTAGTTATTGAGCTATTATCTGACGCAATTTCAATTGGTATTCATTGATTGATCATTAGGTTAGATTCTCAACTCATGGTATTACATTTAAACAATGTTTATTTATTAAGAAGTTCCATAATGTTACTAATGCTTTTGCGAGTTCGTGTCTTGGAGAGAGAATTTAATTACATTGAATATCAACACATTCCAAGATATTTAAACACATTAATTAATGCATTGGCTAATTATGTGTTAAATTGGCATTTGTAACATATGTAAGAAAGAAAAAACGATATCCACTCACATTTTGTACAAGATCAACTGAGATAATAGTAGTAGTTTCCATTAATCAAAATGTTTGTAAAAAGTGTGACTTTGCAAAATGTCATCCAAGACATATGAGGCCTCGCGGCCTTTATCATCCAAACATGTTGATACATCAAAACACAAATTCTAGCCTTATGACTAGCAGTTAAGCATGGTGATCATAGTAGCAGACGATGGCATGAGCTACTTGTCATAGAAAGTGACTAATTGGCCCATGAACTCCCATGGTATGCCTCTAGTAATAGAGAGGCAAATCATTGATCCCAACATCTGGGATATCCAAAGTCAACCTCTCCATGTTGTGCTTGAGCTTAGTTAAAGCCTCTACTGCATCAGGATTATGTACCATAGGAGTTGTTGGTTGCTCACCACGTTTTTCAAATCAACATAGTCCTACTGGTCTGACCGGTCCCACATCTGCATGATTTTTTTAGATAGTTAGTTTTGGATGTCAAAAAACAAAATAAAAGCGAAAAACACAAAACAACCAAAATGTGAAATGTTTACCTATCTCACCCCACTGCATTCCAGTAGGAAGTGGGATATCGGAATCACCATTGTAATCCATCCCCACATATGGAAAGTCCTTGATTAGGAGTATATCTCACAGTTGGGACATCACCACCTTCTTGGTGTTCTATCAACGAAACCCATTGTAGCATATAACAAGGATATCGAGGTCCTCCTACATCTATGGATACATATGGGGAAAGAAGAGGGATCCTCTCTATATAAAATGAGACCACAATGGCACCATACCCTAAGTTTTTATTTTTCTAGTATTTACTCAAGTCAGTTTCCGTTTGAGGTTGGCAACAACCCCCTCACACCAGTTGAATATGGTAGGTTGCAAACACTCCACAAAAATATGCATTTGAGCCTTAATGAACAAATGAAGCATTGCACTTCCACACAATCGTGCAACAGTAAAAGCAATGGTCCTCAATGGAAGCCTCTCAATGTTTTTTGATGCAAATATGTCCATCTTTGAGCAGGGGCCCTCTAAAACAATGTTTCTCTAGGTAAATTGTTTTTCTTTCTCCACCTTGTATGTGCCCATATAAATAAATATCAACCCTATGACATGAAAGCCTAGTCAGGAAATAGTTTCATTTGAATCTATGGTAAGTCTATGGTCTCCAATCTAGAAATACTCTTCCTGAAAATCCCATGTTCTCACCATCCATGTCAGCAAATATCGCTAAAACTTCATGCTTGAGATCATAAAAAAATTATATAGACCATAATTTTTCAAAGCCCATAATTTTTTTGGGTTATTCAAAGTTTTTGCATCTTGATCTTCGTGTTATCTCTCCCTCCATTCCATTCTTGCAGATCAAAACCCTGAAAATAACCATGGAGGATGATTAGAAAACATTGTGATAAGTTTTGCAAGAAATTTTGGGCGTTTTACAAGTTGTTTCAAAAACCTCGGGACTCTGTGTGGGCATCTTTTACAAACAAAGTGAATCTCCACAGTTCCTCTGTGAAAAACCACACAGATCACGTTTTTCAATGTAAAAAATCAAGTCGGTGTGCGTGGACCTGATGAAGAGGAACTATGCACACCGAGGGAGATTTTTAAATTAATAAAAACCCCTTAAAAAGCTAAATTCACCGTGAAATGAAAAATGAAAGCAATCAAAATGAAGATAATGGAAAAATCTCTTAATTCGAGAAAACAACTTGTGATTTGGTCCACCAGTTGGTTAAAATCCACCTCTGAAGTTTTTGGTAAAAATGCACTCTCAATAGCTCTCAAATGCTAAAAACACAAATGGTGAAAGTATTTTTACTTTTTGGACTTTTATAAACTTTTTAGGCCAATTAAAATATTAAGTTCAAAATTTTGATGCTTTTACCATGTTTTTGAGCAGTTGCAATGATTTTTGAGTTTAAATGTGTAGAACACAAGTTTAATTACGAAAATGAATCATTTTTGCGACGAGTACATTTTTATCACTTTTTCAAACTCATTAAAACTTATGAAAAAGGGAAACCATGGAGTTCTCTTTAATCCCTTTTTAGACTCCCTAAACATGAAAAGATAGTCGAGTATTTGACTATTCGAACTCGTAAAATTAAATGTACATTCGTTTATTCAGAATAAGTTTAATCCTTTTACATACTGAAATAGATTATTTATGAAAAAAAGGTATACGTTGACTAATCATGGTCTTATGGGCTTGAGAGACTAAATTTACGAAAAAGGACATTGTGGGTTTACTTATTTTTTCTCATGAATCCCAAAAACTAAAAAATACCGAGCTTTACTTTCTTCGGGCTCATTAAAAATTTACATTAAAAGAACTAAACATGTTTTCTTTTCGTGTCTTTTCAAACTCTTTAAACATGAAAAAGACATCGAGTTACCCCTTCATTGGATTGGTTAAACATAAATAGTGTAGGACTCGTTAATCATGACGAGACCAAACCACTCCTTCCTATGGTTCGTTAAAAATACTCTGAATGACTCATCTGAAGAAAGAGCTTAAAGGAAAAGCAAATGTTATCCCCCTCAAGCTTACAAACAAATAAATAGGTATATGTCAGTAATGTGGGGGGAAATTGGGAAATAATGTTTTTTTTTTATTACAAAAGGCAGTTTGTCGCTCTTGAACATGAAACTCCATCACCTTTGTGTCTAGGTTGGGAAATCCATTTGTCTCTCAGCTGACCATACCTCATTAAAAGTCTTCAAATTGGTTTCTGGTCCCATTTTTTAGTCAAATGCTGCTAAGTCAAAATGTCATGTCATTGATATGTTAAAGAGAAGTCCAACCTCTGTCAAAATTAGCTTTCAATTTGTAGCCCTCAGTTGCGTTGACCATCCCTAAGTCAGTCCTAGATTACTTCAAACTTGTTCTTCAAAACTTGACATGAGTTTCATGTCGTAGGCCCTCCTACGATGGATCGCTTCCTATCGACTTCAACTCACTATCTATGAAGTTTATCTAGAAACCTTCTTCAGTACGATGGAGCCTACATGCCTTAATGGCAGGTTTCTCACCTTCAACGACAAGTTCTCATCATTGATCTTTGATCGAATGATTCTATGAGTGTTCGACTTCAGGACATATTTTAACGCTTCATAGATTGTACTGTAAGTACCTTGATAACCATTGTCATTATTGGTGGTTTCTCTCGCACTTGTTAACAGTTAACATCATTGACCGGTAATCAAGTGGTTTCTACCATGTTTAACTATGATATATTCACTCACATGGTTAGATTTGTACTAGTATCAAGAGATGTAGATCAAGACCCTAGATCTAGTTTCATCCATCCAAGCTGCATGGAGTTATTAAATATTCGTGATTGTAAACATAGATCCATTGATGGTTTCATCCATACTGTCTTTTGTTGACATGGATCTTCAGATGTATTTCCATATTGATTCTTTGAGATATTTATGCTCTGAGTATGGGAATGCCTACCCTAGTGATGATTATATATTGTATTGTAACCTTTTATTATTTGTTTCAGGTCTCCAACTATGGTCTCTAATTCGTAACCTTGGCATGATAAAGCGCTTCAGTCTTCAAACATATTTTTTGACTTTGCACTTTAGGGGGCAATCTATTACGCGCCATTTTTCCACCATTAGGAAAATGACCATCAATCTGGATCTTTCTCTCTCCATCAAAGTGTTTCATATCATTCCCCTACAAGGCTAGAAGCTAGATAATCCCAAAAAAAAATGAACTTTCTGGATTACAAGGCCCAAAAACCTATTTTTAAGTACCTTCATGGTTCCCTAGCCTGTTTCTATGCATACGCAGACTTGACCATTGAAGTCAGCGCAAAAGAGCACTTTGTCTTACACTATGCACTATGTACATGACTCAACCCAAGTAAAAAATTTTAAAAAAGTAAATTCTAGAAGCTTTGTTGGGTGAACCTTTCCCAACTAAAAGCTTCAAGTTGATGCTTACTCATGCCTGATCCCTCTCTTCAAGAAGTTAATTCCCTCTCTTCATTGAGCTAATTCCCTCTTTGTGGATCCCCTATTCCACCTTTTGAGGATCTCATCCCTTAAGAAGAGAATCTCAAACCTCCTCCTCTTGGCCTATAAATCAAACATGGGCTAGAGAGTTGGAGAGGACCACTGAAGGTAGGTTGATGTTGCTGAAATAGGGCTAGAAGTCTTTTCATATAAGAAGGTTGGAGATCATGGGAAGAGGCTTGTGACATCAAGGCAACCAGGTTGTAAGCTTGTTCTCCTTTGAATTCAATACAAAGTAATTGTTCTTTCTTAAGCATGTCTATTTTGATATTATTTGTGAGATTCCTTGATCATTCACATGGTTTATAACTCATTATTGATTCAACTATATGATGTATGCTAAGTTAATAACTTCATTTACCTTTGATTTTATATTCGAGATTCTTTGATCGTTTTGAATGTTTTTGTCTATGCAGATCCCTTTTGGAGCATCATGGAGAATCTGTGGAAAGCATTCGGAAAGCCTCTAAGGCATTGAGGAAAAGTTGGTTGTGGAAAGCATTGAAAGGAATTCAATAGGCACTTTGCTAAATAGGTAAGTGATTCTTTGTGTACTACATGTTTCATGTTTCAGTCGTAAGCTAAGGTTGCAATTATTTTGATGTTTGTCACTAGGTTTTGTTGGAAATCTAGGGAGATTCTTATTGTCCACAAGAAGGATTAGTCTGCCTAACACCAAGCTCTTGAAGATCAACTTTCCCAAGTAGACCAAAATTTAGCCAATGATTTTGCACTTGAAAACACAATTTTTTGAACAAACTTTCTTGCAAAACCACCAAGGGATCAATCTTGAAAATTTTTAGATATGGAACTAGGGAAAAAATGGCCAAGGATAAGCCAAACAAGGCTAGAATTGAGGGAAGAGGAGGTTAGGAGGACAGATCAAGGATCAAAGAGGCAAGAGGAGATTGAAAAAGTCTAACGTTGGAGGAGGAGACCCTCAAAAGGTTGGACACTGGCCAAACAGGGGCAAGCGCTAGGGTTTAGGGGCTAAAAATCCCACGGCTAGCCCTAAGGCATCCATCTAGGGTATCAGAGGGGGGTTGAGGCTTAAAATTCCCAAAGCTAGTGTTGACACCTAACCTTTGGGATTAGGTAAATCCATGTAAATATTGTAAATAGGGAAATAAAGAGAATTGGAAGATGAAGAGACATTAGGAGGTGAAACCCAACAGTCTCCCTCTCCATGTATATATTCATGTTCCATCTTAATGCAAAACACAATTCATTTGGTGGAGTTACTCCTAGTCTGACATGGTATGAGATCCAACTCCTCATTTTTGGCTTTCGTTTCTGCCCTTGTAACTACCTTCTGCCATTTTTTTTGTATTCTATCTTATTTTTCAAATCCTGCCATCCTCTACTATATATTTTCTTTGCTCTTTGCGTTGAAGCTACCTTGGTATCAATCCTATGGAAACACCATAGCTAATTGTTGCGGTCGTATTCTATGTTAAAGAATGTGTGATGAGATCCTTTTGAAGATTGATTTATATATTGGATATAAAGACATTGCATGCTCCACACTGAGCACGCTGGTAATAATGTTCTGAACTACATAAAGTTTTAACTGTGCGTTGAACTATATACACTTTCTATAAAGGTTGTGACCATTTGTGCATTGAGGTAAATTTAACTGTGAGTTTCTTTGTGCATTAATCTTTGGTTGTTGGAGGTGCATTCAACTTCGTTGATTAGCATGCAATGTGTATGGTATGTGGTTTGTTGACTTTTCTATGCTACATTTTGTGTATGTCATATGATCATTGACTGCATATGGATGGTTCTAAATATTGGGGATAGCATGGGCTGTCTACTTATGGTGCATTCTCCCAACACACATCTAAAGTCATCGCAACATCCTTGTACTCATATTTATCATCGTAATATTTTCTTGAATATTGAATCCTTGGAATAAATATTTTCCATTCATCTTCATTTTCATTCACTATCGCTCTCATTGTCTCGGCAAGGCCATCGAAACAGCGTGAAAACTCCATCATGATTAGCATAGTGCACCCATGTAATTGATTGTTCAACTCCCATTGCTCTCCATGCATGTTCTTCTAGCACTCTGACTCGCAGGAAATTTTCAAGAATAACATTCGGAAGCATAACCTGTTTGTACTCATAGGGAGGAGTATCATTGTAGAATGTTTCTGAGTATTTAATATATTTTATAGCTTGTTTCCATTCACCATTCTCCATTTTTATTCACATAAATGGATGGATGGAAAGAACAAAAAAAAATGATGCATTGGCTTATGGGGGAAGCAAGTGCATAGGTTGATTTATAGAAAGGGCATAAGTTGGAGTGGTGATATATGATGTATGAGAAATTAAACTATTGACTTGGTATAGTGAAAAGTGGAGTTTTTCTATTCAATCTTTTACTCAAGAAGATATCAAATAAGGTTGCGTTATTGTGAAGCACATAGTCCTTTCTAAGAATTCATTCACTCATATCTATTGTGGGAGTAGTTCTCACTGGAAAGAACTATCCTTAGTGGTCCTAGAAGATAAAAGAGACCCTCATTTTCAATGAGTTGTGGAAATGAGTTTGTGAAGGCGAACAAGACAATACACTTGAAAAGCCCACTTCAAATAAGGATCTTGTCATTTTGAAAAACAAGAACAACAAGGCATATGCTTCAATTTCAGCATCAAAAATGAAGAGGTGAGTTGCCATATTTCTCCATTTTCAAATTATTTTGAATCCTTAAATAAGTTGAAGGAATTGTATGACTCACACTCTGAACTTGAAGTTGTTCAATTGATGATTAAGTTGTTCAGTCTTGAATTGAAAAATGATGACCCTCTTACCTTAGCATCAGAAGCAAGATCCATTATGCATGACATAAAAGCCATTGGTGTTGAAATAGACATTCCTCTCATAGCTTATGTCAAGGCACTGTATCTAACATATTCACATTATCTTGAGTCATTGCAAGCATGTGGCAATCTTAAGGAGATTACCTTTGACTCCCTTGAGAAAAAGTTTTCTGAAAGAGAGAAGGCTTTTGGGAATAAGACAACTGCTCAGTCTACTGAAGAAGTTGTGTGCCTTGCACAAAAGGAGAAGAATCATGCACAAGATTCTTCTAGACGAAGAGGAAGGAGGAATTTTAGAGGCAGGGGGGCAAACAATTCCAAGGAGAAAAGTTTTAGGAAAACAGTTCCAAGGAGAAAAGTTTGATCTTCATTGCATATGATGTAATAGAGATGGGTATGATGCTTCCACTTGTAAGTTGCATTGGGAATGAATTGAGCAAGAAAGAAATGAAGGGAAAGGCAAAACAACAGACAAAGGGAAAGGTAAAGCACCCAAGTCTTCTCACTATGTTGTGGCACATTGCAACATTGGAGTAACTGAAGACTTATTCAATGTTTCACTTGCTTCATGGAAAGATGATTGGTTGCTTGATTTAGGAGCAACTTTCCACATGACTTTCAGGAGATATTTCTTTGAAGAATTCACTAACAATGTTAATGGATCAGTATAATTTGCAAACAAGTCAAAACTCAAGCCATCAAGGCTTGGCACCATCAAGCTCAAACTGCCTGCTCTTCCAGACTTTCTTCTACATGATGTTCTATATCTCCTAGAGCTAAGGAGAAACTTGTTTTCTTTGGTTCACATCTGTTAGCAAGGACACTCCATTCATATATTTTCTGGAAAGGTTGAGGTCAAAAAAACATCAGACACTGACTTTTCATGACAGGGATAGAAGAAGAAAGACTTATAAAGCTGCAAGGAACCTCTGCTCATGCATAGAACTTCTCATACAATTAATAATCACTATGATGAAGGTACATTTCCATCAAGTCTTTTATGGCATGTTATATTTCGACACTTGAACTACGAAAACTTTCGTTTGTTGAAGAAAAATGGTCTTAAAATTAAGCAATGTGATGCTTATATCTTAGGAAAGTATAGAAAACAATCTTTTCATGATTCTCATTCTAGAGTATATAGAAAACTTGAAATCATTCATTCTGATTTATGTGGTCCAATCCATGTTCCTTCTGCAAATGGTAATAAATATATGATGACATTTATTGAAGACTACACCAGAATGTGTTAGTTTTATTTATTGAAGAACAAATCTAAGGATTTTGAAGCATTCAAGAACTTTCATGCATGGATTGAAAATGATGCACAATCTCATATTAGCTTTATTCGCACTGATAATGAAAAAAATACAATTCAAATGAATTTGAAAACTATCTTTGCTAGCATGGGATCAAATGTCAAACAATTTTTCCCTATAATGTTGGAAATACTGAGAGGAGGGGTGAATCAGTGTTTCTTTTCAATTATTATTTTATCAGTTAAAAACATTTATATTTGGAACACAGAAATAGATAACAGGAATAGATGCTTTTATTAATGTTATCTTTGCAATAAATCAAGTAATATATAAATATATATATATATATATGGTTTCAATCAGTTGCCAAGCACCAAATTGGACTCTTTGTGAGGCTCCAACCTCCAGAGCACCAACTCTGTCTTGTCAAGGCACCACCCTTGAATTTAGGAGCACCAACTCCCAAGACGCTAATTCTTTCAGTTCTGAGGCACCAACCTCAAGGGCTCTAACCCTCTGCTGTAACTGACTGGATCTATTTGGTTGTAATTCTTTGCTCCCAACCCTGCTGGACCTATGACTTACTTCTATCCTCCAATTCCTTCCACTTCTACCAAAACTTCGGCTCCCTTTTTTTCTTACAGTTCGCCACCCCCTCAAATTTCCCTTGTTCTCTATTTTATATGCTTGATACAACTGACCTTTGGCTTCTGCTCGTTTCCTCTTCGCTCGCTTGATATTTTGACTTCCTCTGCACTCACTCTTCGGCTTCCTCTATCTCTTCGAATTCATCAAATTCTTATAGGACACGTTAATGCGGAAGAGAGATCGTATTATAATAGTATTTCATATTAAAGAAATAACTATATCAAAGAGTCTCCCCCCCCCCCACACCACCCACCTTTTTTTTCAATATTCATACAATGGACCCAACATTCTTTACGGAAATCGCATCACTCCTTTAATCGCAATTGCAGCTTCCGCAGTCGCAACTCTCTGTCTTCATGATATAACATTGTCGATGCCCCTTAACATCCTCTGTCCTCCTGTAACAATATCATAGATTAACATAGTTAGAAATATATAATGGGTGGTCCCACATGCCACGTCACAATCTCAATCGCAATCATAGCTTTCAGGAGGTCTTTTATAAGTCATGTCTATAACATCGTCGATGGCCGATTACTGATTGCCCCTACTAGATGCAATATGATTATAAATTGTTGTTAATAACTCTGTCGGATCCATAGCTCCATCGCAATCGGCGGATTTAACATCCCTTAGAGACTAGCGACACAGTAGATGCGATATTACATTTGGGTAGTTTATAATGGAGCCACGGGTCCACATATATTATCGCAATCGGAGGTTTCGTGGGTGACAGCCCTTTATAACTTGCGATATGAGGGTTCCGATGGGCAGGCGCGATGTCATATTAAGGATTGTTGCTATAACCTGTTCGGGTTAGTGTTATTATATCACATCTATATAATACATATACTCCTCTGCTTTATTCCTCTTTACCTTTGTTATCTCTGACCTCTGATCTCTCTTCATCGCTATCGACATATCAATCCATCGCATATTGGCATTCCACCATGCCATCACTTAACCTTCCTGAAATGCGATCAGCAATCAAATCTCGACCATCGATCTAGTTTCCAATCCAACGGTCCAAATTTCACCCGATCATCAGAACTGATCAAAAGATCTCTGTCGTTCAATCAACCCTGCTTGATTTGATGATTGATATTGATTTCAGGTGGATAACTTACGAGAGGAATACCTGCCCGATAAAGCAATTTTCTCTCTCCAGTCTCCTCCCACACATCGGTCGATGAATGGTATCGAGTGATCAGCCCTAAATACCACTTACAGCCTTGAGTTCACGCAATGAACCCACTTACCGCTTATGCAAAATATGTTATCAATGGTTAATCTAGGTCGTCCATCCTCCAATTCCAACGATATGATTTAATCTTCACCATCCATTTCCATTTATTGGTTTCTTGTCCTTTCCTTAGGAATTTTAGGAAAAGTCTACATTCTCCGTTATAGTCAGATATTCTCGGTCTTCCTCTATTCCACTGTAAAACTCAATTGTGCCTGTTTCCAACTAATCCTTCCATCCATTCACACGGAAATCTCGATTTCTACATGCCTAGATCCAATATAACGCTCCTGGTCTGACAACTTCCAATATTCTCTGCTCTGATATGTTCCTCTTTGCTTCTTTTGATGAATTCTTCCTCTCGGTTCTTCTTGGGCATACATTACACGCAATACTCCCAATATGGCTCCTCCTCAATCTTCTGCTCTTACACTTGCTTCTCTTCTTTTATTTGATAGCTCTGCTCTAATAGCTCCTCGACTTCATATTGCCATTAATGACAATCTAGATCAACAATCTCCCCCTTTGTCATTGATGGCAATATTCTTCTTCTCTCCCCCTTTGACATCAGTGGCAAAGGAGTGCACAAGGACTCCCCCTGTCGAACTGCTCCCCCTATCCTGCAACATCTTTATGAATCAACTAAAGTGATGCTAAAGAGATAACCCCCATCTTTTGACGAAGATGTTCAAATGCTTCTTGAGGAAGAGGTTTTGTGAAAATATCAACTATATGCTCCTTAGTATTGATATATTCCAAGATGGTGTTTTATTCAGCTACTTATTCACGAAGGAAATGATACTTGATTGGTATATGTTTGGTCATTGAGTGCATCACTAGATTTTCGTTGAGGCTGATCGCACTTGTGTTATCACAATAGATGGTAATTAGTTGATTTGTACCTATGTTGACATCTTTTAGAGCTTCCTTCATCCATAGTATTTGAGTACAACAATCTGCGGCAGCTATATACTCAGCTTCAGTTGTAGATAGTGATATGGATGTCTGTTTTTTACTGAGTCAACATACTAAACAGTCTCTCATGAAGAATGCATTTCCACTAGTACTTTTCCGATCATCAACACTTCCGGCCCAATCAGCATCGGTGTATGTAGTCAAAGTAAGAGTTGAGCTCTTAGGGTACTAGAGACTGAAATCAGGAGTTCCTTTCAGGTATCTGAGAATTCTTTTTATAGGCAACAAATGGGATTGTTTAGGCACTGATTGAAATCTTCCCACCATTCCTACTACTTGCATAATGTCGGGTCTCGTAGCAGTTAAGTACAAAAGGGCTCCAATTATTGACCTGTAATGAATTACATCTACCGGAGGGGAGTCAGCATTTTTACTCAATTTGCAACTTGTGGTCATAGGTGTGCTCATGGGTGCACAGTCTTCCATTCCATATATTTTAAGCATGTATTTAAGATATTTGGCTTGAGATATAAGCATGCCTGCCATGGTTTGAGATACTTGTAGTCCAAGGAAGTGAGATAACTATCCTATCATTGACATCTCGAACTCTTTTGACATATTTTGAGAAAACTCATGGCTCATCTCATCATTATTACTAGCAAAAATCAGATCATCAACATAAACAAGTGTGACTAGTAACTTATCCTCATTCGTCTTTATGTAGAGATTACTTCCTGCCACCCCCTTTTTGAAGCCTTGTTATTGTAGATAGTGATCCAATCTTGCATACCAAGCTCTAGGGGCTTGTTTCAACCCATATAATGCCTTTTTCAACTTACAAACAAAGTCTTTTCCTTCTGTTAGATTAAGCCCTTCTGGTTGCTCCATGTAGACTTCTTCCTTGAGTTCCCATTTAGAAATGTTGATTTTACGTCCATTTGATAGATTTTGAATCCTTTTGAGCAAGAAAATTCCAAGAACATCCTGATAGCCTCCACACAAGCTACTGGTGCAAATGTTTCTTCAAAGTAAATTCCTTCAATTTGTGAATAGCCTTTACAAATAAGCCTTGCCTTGTTTCTGATGATTTGTCCATCTTCATTCATTTTGTTTTCAAACACCCACTTGGTTCCTATTATGTTTTCGTCCTTTGGACAAGGTACCAGCTCCCATGTCTCATTCTTCTCAATTTGAGATATTTATTCTTCCATGGCTTTTACCCAATGAGGATCCTTGCTTGAGTAAATGTTTCTAGTTCTATCATGGATAGAACAGCAACATCATTCTTCTTTGGTGTACTAGTCATCCTTCTTCGAGTTTGCATCCCTTCATCCATATTGCCAATAATTTTCTCTTATGGGTGATATTTTTGGCAAAATTTCATCTTTCAAGGGGTTTGAGATGGTTCTTTTTCCTTGGTTTCTCCTTGGTCTTTTTCTTCTTTTTCAGGTTCTTCTTCTTCAATGAGAGGATCAACTTCATGTTCTTCAATTTCTTTTTCTCGAAGGTCTTCATCAATTTTTACATCAATGCTTTCCACTATTTTCCATAGTCAGTTATTGTAGCACTTGTAGGCTTTGCTTCTTATAGAATATTCATGAAAGATCCCTTTCTTCAGACATTTCTTCTTCCATGGCTTTTACCTAATGAGGATCCTTACTTGCTTGAGTAAATGTTTCTGGTTCTATCGTGGATAAAAGAGCAACATCATTCTTCTTTGGTGTACTAGTCATCCTTCTTTGGGTTTGCATCCCTTCATCCATATTGCCAATAATCTACTCTTCTGGGTGATATTTTTGGAGAAATTTCATCTTTGAAGGGGTTTGAGATGGTTCTTTTTCCTTGGTTTTTCCTTGGTATTTTTATTCTTTTTCAGGTTCTTCTTATTGAATGAGAGTATCAACTTCATGTTTTCAATTTCTTTTTCTGAAAGGTCTTCATCAATTTTTACATCAATGCTTTCCACTATTTTCCATAGTCGGTTATTGTAGCACTTGTAGGCTTTGCTTCTTATAGAATATCCAAGAAAGATCCCTTCGTCAACCCGTGAATCAAATTTTCCTGGTGAGTCATAATTGATTTTTATGAAGCACTTGCTTTCAAAAATCTTGAAGTATTTTACTGACGCAGGTCTTCCTTTCCATAATTCATAAGGATTCTTTTCATTATTTGGTCTCAATTGAGTTTGATTCAATGTATAGACAGTTGTCCCGACTGCTTCTTTCCAGAATTTTGTCTGCAAGTTAGCTGCTATTAACATTGTTCTTGCCATTTCTTTAACTATTAGGTCTTATTTCAACTACCCCATTTTGCTTTGGTGTTTTGGTAGCAGAGAGTTCTCTTTTAATTCCATGTATTTTATAGAATTCATCAAATTCTTTTGATGTGAATTATCCCCCTCTATCTTTCTCCTTGGAGTGCTGGAGTTCTGGTTGGTCCACATAAATCAGCATGAATGATCTCCAAAGGTTTTGATGTAGAGAACTCCTTGGTCTTGTGACTTGTTCTAGTTTGCTTTCCATGTTGACATGGGCCACATACTCCTTGATTTGGTTTGAATAACTTTGGAATGTCTCGTATTGCTTTAATCTTGCTGATATTAATCAAGTTATCGAAGCTTGTATGTCCAAGTTGCTTGTGCCACAACCAACTTTCATCTGTTTGATTTAAGTAGCATTGATCTTCTTGAATCTTGTTTAGAATATAGATGGTGTCTGGTGTTCTAACTTCTTTCACCACAAGTTCCCCTGAGGAAGAGTTCCTTATTTCACAATTTTTGGTGCTAAATACAACATTATGTCCTTGATCACAGATTTGGCTAACACTCAAGAGGCTGTGTTTGAACCCATTTACTAGCAAAGCATTTTGAGCTTTTCCTTTTCCATTAATAAGAGGAACAGTTCCTTTTCTAGCAATTTTGGCAGATCCACTTCCAAAGGACACATTTCCTTCATTTTTTTTCAATGAGACAAACTTCCCTTTGTCCCTTGTCATGTGTCTGGAGCACCCACTATCCACAAACCAATGATTTTCATTATTTTGAGCACATAGAGCTAGGCCACATTTATCTGTGTTGGGATTCTCACTTCTTGCTTTTCCTTTTTTGAGTGGGCAATTTTGTTCATTGTATCTATTATTATTACATAATGAGAAAATCAAATCAAATTTGGTGAAGGGATCAAAAGAATTGTAGGTCTTAATTTGTCCTTGCCCTTTAGGGCCATATGGTTTGTTTATTTGATCCTTCAGTTTTGGTGTGTCATTCTTACGAGCCATGCAATGTCTAACTTGATGACCAAAATTTTTACAATGGAAACAATGCCCAAAAAAGATAGTTTTGTACCTATTGTAATAGCCATGATTTGAATCAACATTCTTCCTTGCAGTTACTCCCCTTTCATTCTTTGGATTTGAGATGGGCCTTTGATGAAATATTGTTTTGTATATGTTGTAACATCCATGATTTGAATCAACATTCTTCCTTGGAGTTACTCTCTCTTCATTCTTTGTATCTGGGATGAGCCTTTGATGAAATAATTTTTCTTCTTTTGGGTTGCTGGAAAGTACCTCAACATAGCTTTTCGCATTATTCTTAGTACTTGATGATTCTCCTTTAACACCTATTCCAGATTTGTCATGTTGAGGTTCTTGATTATTTAGGATAGTGTCAAGTATTTGAGAGCTTTTCCAACCCTTTTTAACTTGCTCCAATTCCTTCCTCAGAGATACTATTTCGGCTTCACGTTCTTCACAAGCTTCTTCTTTTTCTTTTAGCTTATTTTTCAAGAGATATTCCCTTATTTTTGTTTCCTTGTTTTCTACCTTGAGGGAAATGATTTTATTCCGTAATTTCTCATTTTCTTCAATGGCACTTATTAAAAATTCATCTACATTTCCATCTAGCCCTGAGTCATCATTTGTGAATGCCATGAATAATACTTCTTGGCTTCCAACATGGTCATTTTCTTCATCTAATTCTTCATTACCTCCTTTGCAGTGAGGGAACTGGTTAGTTGATTTCTTTTTTATGACTACAAATTCATCTTCATCAAACTCATCTTGCTTAGAGAGGAAATTCTTCTTATTTAACCCTTTCTTTTTGTATACCATCCTTTTAGAATTTTCTTCATCATCACTATCATGCTTATGAGGACATTTTGCAGCATAATGACCTATTTTTCCTTTCTTCAACCTTCGTACAAATTGCGCGAATTCGAATTCAACATCGGAGTCATCACTACTGACATTCCTTTCTTTCCCCTTTTTTGATTTTTAGGCCTTGAATGCTACAACTTTGGAACTTGGGCAACCTTTTCTCATCTCATAGGCAATGAGGATTCCATGGAGTTCATCCATCTTGAGAGTATCTAGATCCTTCATTTCTTCTATGGCACTTACTTTGGAGTCAAATTTGTTTGGGAGAGATCTTAAGACCTTTTGAAGAATGGTGTTTTCTTCAATGTTTTCTTCCAATCATTTAAAAGAGTTGACCACTTCAGCTACTCGGAGAAAGTATGATGCAATATTTTCTTCATCATCCATTTTCAAACTTTCAAATTTCCTTCTATGAGTTTGAAGCTTTGCGTTCTTGACTTTGGAGTCCCTGTCGTATAAGCTAATTAGCTTATCCCATACTTATTTGGCAAAGTTACAATTCATGACCTTTGTAAATTCAGAATTAGTGATTCCACTAGTGATGGAGTTTAAGGTTTTTGCATTTGCAACGTAGACTTTCCTCTCATCTTGATCTGTTGGAAGAGTGGAAGGAGCTATGTACTCATTTAGGACCGAATCCCAAACTGTCCAAGGGACATTAAGTAGTAGGACACTCTCATTTTCCAGAAACCAAAATTTGTGCCATCGAACAGAGGAGGTCTTCCTAACACTTTTTGATTTCTCATCATGACTAAGAGTCCTTCTTCAAGCTATTAGGCTGATATGAAGAAGCTCGCTCTGATACCAATTATTGGAAATACTGAGAGGGGGGGTGAATTAATATTTCTTTTCAATTATTAATTTTATCAGTTAAAAACATTTATATTTGGAACACAGAAATAGATAACAGGAATAGATGCTTTTATTAATGTGATCTTTGCAATAAATCAAGTACAATAT
>APFE030218296.1:488399-517940 GCA_000404065.3 Pinus taeda | reverse complement strand
CCAACCTCCAGAACACCAACTCTGTCTTGTCAAGGCACCAACCTTGAATTTAGGAGCACCAACTCCCAGGACACCAATTCTTTCAATTCTGAGGCACCAACCTCAAGGGCTCCAACCCTTTTTTGTAATTGTCTAGATCTGTTTGGTTGTAATTCTCTGCTCCCAACCCTGTTGGACCTATGACTTACTTTTTTCCTCCTGTTCCTTCCACTTATGCCAGAACTTCGGCTCCCTTTTTTTCTTACAGTTCGCCAGCCCCTCGAACTTTCCCTTGTTCCCTGTTTTATATGCCTGATACTCTTGACCTTTGGCTTCCGCTCATTTCCTCTTTTCTCGCTTGATCTTTCAACTTCCTCTGCACTCACTCTTCGGCTTCCTCTGTCTCTTCGAATTCATCAAATTCTTACAAGACACGTTAATGCAAAAGAGAGGCCATATTATAATAATATTGCATATTAAAAAAGTAATTATTTCAGAGAGGCCCCCCTTTTTTTTCAATATTCATATAATGGACCCAACATTATTTACAGTAATCGCATCACTCCTTTAATCGCAATCGCAGCTTCTGCAGTCGCAACTCTTTGTCTTCACGATATAACATTGTCGATGCCCCTTGACATCCTCTGTGCTCCTATAACAATATCATAGATTAACATAGTTAGAAATATTTAATGGGTGGTCCCACATGCCACATCACAATCTCAATCGCAATCACAGCTTTTAGGAGGTCTTTTATAAGTCATGTCTATAACATTGCCGATGATCGATCACTGATTGCCCTTACTGGATGCGATATGATTATAAACTATTGTTAATAACTCCGTCAGGTCCATAGCTCCATCGCAATCGGTGGATTTAACATCCCTTAGAGACTAGCGACACAGCGGATGCGATATTACATTACGGTGGTTTATAATGGAGCCGTGGGTCCGCATATATTATCACAGTCGGAGGTTTCGGAGGTGACATCCCTTTATAACTTGTGATATGAGGGTTTCGATGGGTGGGCGCGATGTCATATTAAGGATTGTTGCTATAACCTATTCGGATCCATGTGATTATATCGCATCTATAATATATATACTCTTCTACTTTATTCCTCTTTACCTTTTTTATCTCTGACCTCTGATCTCTCTTCATCACTATCGGCACATCATCCCATCGCATATCGGCATTCCACCACGTCGTCACTTAACCTTCCTGAAATGTGATCAGCGATTAAATCTCGACCATCGATCTGGTTTCTGATCTAATGGTCCAAATTTCACCTGATCATCAAAACTGATCAAAAGATCTTCATTGTTCAATCAACCTTGCTTGATCTGACGATTGATATTGATTTCGGGTGGATAACTTGCGAAAGGAATACCCGCCCGATAAAGCAGTTTTCTCTCTCCAGTCTCTTGCGATGCATCAGTTGATGAATGGTATCAGGTGATCAGCCCTAAATACCACTTACAGCCTTGAGTTCACTCGATGAACCCACTTACCGCTTATGGAAACTATGCCATTGGTAGTTAATATGGGTCGTCCATCCTCCCGTTTCAACAATATGATTTAATCTTCGCTGTCCATTGCCCTTCATTGGTTTCTTGGCCTTTTCTTAGGAATTTTAGGAAAAGTTTGCATTCTCCGTTATAGTCATATATTCTCGGTCTTCCTCTGTTCCGCTGTAAAACTCAATTGCGCCTGCTTCCGACTAATCCTTCCATCCATTCACATGGAAATCCCGATTTCTACATGCCTAGATCCAATATAATGCTCCTGGTCTGACAACTTCCAATATTCTCTGCTTTAATATGTTCCTCTTTGCTTCTTTTGATGAATTCTTCCTCTCGATTCTTCTTGGGTATACATTACACGCGATACTCCCAATATGGCTCCTCTGATGTGGCTCCTCCGCAATCTTCCACTCTTACACTTGCTTCTCTTCTCTGCTTTGATAGCTCCTCCGCTTCATATTTCCATTAATGACAATCTAGATCAACATATAATTCCCAATAGAACAGAGTACCTGAAAGAATGAATAGGACAATCTTAAATATGGTACGTTCCATGATGTTTTTCAAGAATATTAAACTGATGTTTTGGGTTGATGCAGTTCTATGTGTTTTGTATATAAAGAATGTGTGTCCATCTAATGCTATAAAAAATAAGACTCCCTATGAAATGTGGTATGGTCACATTCCTTCGGTGATCCATCTCAGGGTTTTTGGTTCCACCTATTATGCCTTGACACCTAAGGTACAAAGAGACAAACTTGGTGCAAGGAGTCACGAGTGTATCTTCTTGGGGTATTCAAACACCTCCAAAGCATATTGTCTATATGATGAAGTCAATAAGAATTTTATAATATCTAGAGATGTGGTCTTTCTTGAATCTTCCAAGGCTGACAATGTTGTTGAGCAGCGACTTGATTGCTTGGATAGGTTTGGATATGCAAAATATTTTCAATAATTTGATAATGAGATTCCACATCTTGAAGGGGGGGGTCCCTATACTGAATCAATCAGTGGAATATTATTTTGAAGCACTCTCTCCCCTGCATGAATCTTCAGCCACTGATCTAGAAAACAATTTGAGTTATGTGATTAATAGAATTAGGAGACTAAATATTGATTCAACCCCAACTCAGTAAATTGAGTAGCATGGTCCATCTTAGAAAGGTCCTTCAAAATGGCTGACAAAGACACTTGAAAGTGTTTGTCCTAATGAGGTTGGAAAAACATAAACAGGAAGCTCAACCAGACAGAATGGAATGATGTAGATGATTCTGATTCACCTGTTGATATGGATGTTTCTTATGATTGTGAACTGAATTTGTCTACATATTTTGAACCAACTCCCTTCAAAAAAGTCACTTCTCATGATGAATGGAAAGAAGTGATGTAGAAAGAATATGATGCCTTGATAAATAATGGCACCTGGAAGTTGGTTGATCCTCCATTGGGAACCAAACCAATAGGTTGCAAGTTGGTTTCAAGATCAAGTATAAATCAGAGGACTCACTTGACAAGCACAAAGGCAGGGTCATGGCAAAAGGTTTTGCACAGAAGGAAGGGGTTGACTATGAGGAGACTTTTTCCCCCACAACAAAATGGGCTACCATCCAAACACTCTTTGCCTTGGCAGCTCAGAACGGTTGGAAATTCCATCAAATCAATGTAAAAAATACTTTCTTGAATGTAGATCTTAAAGAGAGAATTTTTTTCCCATCCAGAAGGATTTGTTGTCAAGGGTCAAGAACACAAAGTATGCAATCTTGTAAAATCCTTGTATGGCCTTAAGCAAGCACCACGAGCCTGGTACGAGAAGTTAACTGAGCATCTTCTGAAACTCAACTTCAAACATTATGATATTGATAATGCAACTTTGTTTGTCAAGAAGGTTGGAAAAACAGTTGTATATCTTGTGATGTATGTAAATGATCTTCTAATGACAGAGAATAGTGAGAACTACATTGCATCCATAAAGGAGGAGTTGAGGAAAGGTTTTGAAATGATAGATTTGGGCTATGTTCACTACTATCTTGGTATTGAAGTAACTCAACATCTGAAGTTTATATTCCTCTCTTAGAATAAGTACATTAGAGATTTGTTGAACAAGTTTGGCATGGCTGAGTGCAATCCCTTGACTACTCCAGTAGAACAAAACTTAAAGCTCACATCCACTAAAGGAAAAGAATTTGAGGATGCAACAAAGTATGGACAACTCGTGGAAGTCTCAACTACCTGACTACTACTAGACCAAATATTTCATTTGTTGTAGGAATCCTCTCCAGGTTTATGCAAAAGCCTTGTGAGGGTCATTGGTTTGCTGCAAAAAGAGTTCTAAAGTACTTGAAGGGAACTCAAGACTTTTGACTTAAGTATACACAAGTGGGCGACTTCAGCTTGATTGGATACTCTGATTCAAACTTCGATGGAGATAAAGAAACTGATGTATCTACTTCAGGTTATGTTATCAATACTGGATCAGGAGTTGTCTCTTGGAGGTCATGCAAACAATCAGTTTCAACAGATTCCATAACTGAGGCAAAATATGTAGCAGCAACTGAAGCAACAAAGGAAATTGTGTGGCTTAGGAAAATTATGAAATATTTGCAAGAGAAACAAGTGCATTCAACTCATCTCTTGATTGACAACACTTCTACAACAAATTTGGCAAAGAACCCAAAGTTCTATGATCGAACAAAGCACATCAATACAAAATACCATCTGATTCAACATCATGTTGAGGCCAAGACAATCCACCTATGCCATTGTTCCATAAACAAGCAGATCGCAAACATCTTCACCAAAGTGCTTGGAAGAAAAATGTTTGTAAGATTCAGAATGATGCTTGGACTCACCAACATCCCTTCAGATTAAGGGGGGAAATGTTGACACCCAATCTTTAGGATTAGATAAATCCATGTAAATAGGAAAATAAAGAGAATTGGAAGATGAAGAGATATTGGGAGATGAAACCCAATAGTCTCCCTCTCCATGTGTATATTCATATTCCATATTAATTCAAAACACAATTCATTTTGTGGAGTTATTCCTGGCATGATAGCTAGGCCACTTAAGGCCTCAAAACCCAAACGCATGGGCTTGAAGGGAGGGTCGAGGCGCTTGGGGGCTATGGCCTGCCTCCAAGAGGCCAAAAAGGTTGACGCATGGGGGTTATTAGGCTAACATTGGCCAAGAGAAGGAAGATGTTGGCCCTCAAGGGGCTAAATCTAGGCCTAGGAGCCCTGAAAACTGAAACCCTCACTTAAAAAAAAAAAAAAAATCTCTAGATTTGAATTTTGCTGCAAAATATTTAGTGAATAGCCCTGCAAAATTTTCTAGAGACTAGATCTTACTCTCAAGGGCCTAGATCTAGCTCTACTTCAGTTTGATATCTTAATTCATCATGAAAAAATGAAAATAAAATAGCCAAATATATACAAAATCTCTTAAAACCCCAAAACCCAAGTTAGCAAAAATAATTTACAAATTATATTTACAAAATCTACAAAAAATACAAGGGTTATGAAAATCTAAATTTTTTAGAAAAATATTTTTATGGTTATTTTTTTATAAATGGCCAATAACGCTTTAGAAAACCCATGCACATTATAGCCTTAATGAAGATTTAATTCACCACATAAATATTTGAGATCCAAGAAAAATTGATCTGTGTCCACAATTTGTGAACTTGGAGACCAATCACTGAAGTATCTGCAAACACTATGTATTTATCGTAAAATAATCATATATTAGCACAACATAGGAAAGCTTGTACTCAGTACATACCACAAATCAATTAACGTGGACACCGCAAGTTAGACCTTAAAGTCTTTATTATGATTGAAAAAATAGTTCTCACTGGGACAATAGTTTACACAAATGCTTCAACAACAATTTCTTAGCAAAAAAGCAGATGGCTAGAGACTCAAATGACTATAATTTATAGATAAATCCTCCAAGTGAAAGATAATGGCTAGTTTCTTTTATCATTGTCAAAATAATTTTGATCGTTAAAAAATATTTGATCATCTCTTAATCTTAACTATTGAATTTTTATATTTAGGAATTTTCGAATTTATCATTTAATTCCATTTAAATTAGCTCAAAAATAATTATTTTTAGCTAATTTCCAAAAAAATAACTGACTTAACCATTAAGACCCAAGGGTCCAATTTTTTTTAAATACTCAATATTCCCTTGGTGGAAGACCCCTAAAAAATAATTCTTTTAAAACCCACGAATTTTTCACTTTGAAATTTTAATTTTCCTAAAACATTTTAATTTGACTCTAATCAATTAAATTTATGGCTTAAAATTTTAATTTTATTTTGCCAGAAATTTTAATTAATTGACACATAAAGGGATTAATTATTTTTCCACCCTCTAATATTTTAACTATAGTGTCTAAGTATGAAAGACCAAGCATTAAAATATTTTTTACATAAAATTGACAATTTCAACCCTCAAAGGGAGAACCGTTCGGCTTAAACTCTCGAAAAACATACCCAATATGTGACATAATATGATCTAGTAGACTAAGTGAATTGTAATAAAATAATTTAGTCAATTAGCTTAAATTATTCGCAAATCACTTTTACATAAGACTCAACTAGAATATTAAGACTCACTTAAGACTTTGACAAAGAATTTCACACTAGGTTTGGTGTGAGGTTGGAGAAAAAAAAAAAAATCGCCCATTTGTGTTTAGAAACACAAATGAATCAGTGAGACGAAAAACTTCATAATATGAAACTATTGCCAAAATAAGAGGCTTACATAAGTTGTTACATACATTCACGATCTTACTAGCATCATTTACATTACATAATTTGCAAAATGAGTTTAAAATGACATATGAATTGCTGATAGATTATCTGATTCTCTAGAAACAAATGGTACATTTGCTTCCTTGAACTTTGACAAAAAGTGTGCAACAAAACCTAAAGGAATAAACAAACAAAAAACGCAATTCAAGCACTAGGATCCTAGTTCATAAAAACAATAGTGCAATAAAGCCAAGCATGGATACGAAAGGAGGGTCAAAGCAAAGACTTATATTTTACAAAATTTTGGAGGTAGACAATACTAGGAGAACCCTTGCACCATCATTGTGATCTCCTATATGCTTGAAGAGACATGATTTGAGGAATCTTCAAGGTTCCCTAACCACTCTAATTCGAGTACAAGAAATAATAAGTCATCATGTGACTTTCAGCCATGGGTTCACAGCCCAGTCTATTTCTTTGTATTTATCAAGATAAAACTTAGAGTTATGGCCCAATTAGACAAATCAAGAGATCATTCCTGTGAAACATTTCCAGCGACCTCTCATTAAACCAATTTGGACACTCATAGCCTGAGTTATGGTTTGTTAAACTTCAAGTTCCAGTGGTAGTCAGATTTGCGCACTTTTGAATCTAGATTATTAAATCTATGCATGAATAATAATTCCACAATCTAATGTGGGAAGGGACTCTTATAATATGTATATGTGAGCACATTTTAGATTATATTGGGTGTTGGGTAGAATATCATTGGACCTCCTCCCTTATGTCTATTGCATGTAATTTTTGGCCACCAAATCATCTTGCCCATATGCCAAGTCTACGTGATCACCAAATCATAATCCATGATTCCATGGTGCCACCTTAAGAAATGTTGTTAGTTGTCAATCAGCCAGTCCCCTTCAGCCTTGCCATGTCCCACCTTTTAAATGGTTCAGAGGGTAAAGGAAGAACCCAACTGAGCGAGACGGTTCCTGATTTTTTTTCAACTCCAAAGGATTGAAAGTAGTGGGGCCTTAGCTGGAGGCCTCCCACATGGCTGCTGGGACAACCCCATGGAAAACCTAGCACCAAAGGCTCCACGTTGCAGACTAATCAGGCCTTGGTTAAAAGTCTCCCATATGGTTGTGAGAACTCCATGTGATCCAAGTGGATGTTGGTGGCCACCCACCTATCCCACTTGGACCCCCACAACCGTCTCTTTCAGTTTCTCAGTTTCCTTAATTATAGCACAATTTACTATTTTTAGCAATTTTTCAGGTCCTAAACTTCCAGAGCCATTTTGAGACCCTAAACAACGTTTTTTGGGAAAATTGAGAGCAACATGGGTCAATATACTAATGTTTCTCTTCCCAAAGTTTTAATACTTGGATAGATCTTTCTAACGAGGTATTTTGCGTGTCAAACATAGATCGTATGCCAAAGTTACGACCCTAGGAAGTTGATGTACCAATTTACCCAAACGGGGCCCACAGTTTGGCGTTTTATCTCCCGGGTTTACGTTTTTTGATGTTTAGGGTTTTCCATTGTTTCTCAACAATAAATAGGCCTTCAAGCCTCATTGTAACACATTTCAGAGGTATGTAGTCGCCACATATTTTCTCAAAAATAAGCTACCATCGCCCTAGCTGGTTTATTTCCATTTCTATTTGTAAACATATTTCAGTATTTTACATTAATGAAATGAAGTATTATTTCTGTTGCATCTTTGTGTATATGGCTATTTCGGTATTTTGTTGCGTTCCTGTTTAAATATGGATCACCATGGAAACCCCAATGCCAAGGACTTAACTTCTTTGTTGTAGTGCCAGTACATTTCTCAAGTAGGCTTCCCAAGAGTGATGGGGGACAATCCCAAAATTATCTCGCTCCTTTCTATAGAAAATAACAAGCTCAAGATCCTTCCAAGGCAGAAAAGCATAACAGTTGAACAAATTTCCTCATAGATATGATGTATCTTCAAGCTAAATCCTTTCACTGTCCTTGTTACATATCACTGACTTAGCAATATTAGCAATATCACTCAATTCTTTAAAGCCTGTAAAAAGATTTTCTCTGCCACATGGATTCTCAACAAATTCGAATGAAAATTCATGAATACCAATGTCTACTCAATATTGTCTCTAAATCATATTGATGTGGGTGCATTAGGTCGAGCACATAAAAATGATAAGTTATTAAAGTCAGACCAAGAGCTTAGAAATGTGATGGATTGATCACATGTCAAGGCTAGAACATTTTAAAGTTTATTTTTGAAAAAGTTTTTGATATTCAATTAAGATTAGTTAGGAATATCTAGTTAAAAAAATTTATTTTATAGTTAGTAGGTAGTTAGAGCTAAGGAAACTTGGTTCACATCCATGAACTCGTTTCATGGACAGTGGATTTTTAATTTTGAAGGAGAGAGGAGAAACATTTTTGGGTGCTGGAAATTTTGTTGTGAGATTGAAGTTAATTAAACACCATTTTTTAGACCAGTGGTTTTTTGTATCAGAAAATCAAATTTTCAAGTGTATGTGAGACAATTACTTGCATATGTGTTTGTGAGGTTTATGAACCATAATATTAATATCTAGAGATTGAAATTGATTTGGTCTTTAAATTTCTGTGTTGAATGAGGAATTTTTGCACTGTATTTTCTTTGTTATTTACATTCAAATGAAAACCTGGAGAATCATATTTCAATTAATATTTTAATTCATTACATTTGCATCCAAGATTGTGTATGGGAAAGAGTCATTTTACATTTCAGATTCGAAAATACAAAGCACTCTATATCAAGCAAACATAAGAAAGAAAATTCGTAAAGGATAATTGTCACCAATTTTGCGGGTCAATTTATGATAAAAGGAAGACGAATTTCGAAATTTTGGCATCTGGGTTTTGTGTAGAGCAAGGCCTATTTAGTAACTCACGAGTGATGTCCCAAAAAGATCCTTCGTTTGGGAGTTACAAAGGGATCTTTAAACTGTGTTTTTACAAGCTGCGTGGCTGAAGAAAAAAAAATAACTAAATAAAAATGGTGTTCCTCCTGTAATAGCATTGTACTTTGTTGTAAGAGTTTGTAACAGCACTATAGTCTGCTGAGAGAACCTATAGCAGCACTATAGTTTGTTGTAAGAGTCTATAACAGCACTGTGAGAGTTTGTAGCGACATTGTAGTCTGCTGAGAGAACCTATAACAACACTATAGTTTGTTGTGAGAGTCTATAACAACATTGTACTTTATTGTAAGAGTCTATGACAACACTGTAGTCTGCTGAGAGAGCCTGTAACAGCACTCTAGTTTGTTGTGAGAGTCTATAACAACACTGTAGTTTGCTGAGAGACCCTGTAACAACACTGTAGTTTGCTGAGAGCAAAGATTTGTAGTTCATCCGGTAACATCATTATGATTTGTTGAGATAGCAGCTATCAATTTGTGGTATCATAACCTTAACATTGTTGGTATCTACAGTATAGAGAGATGAATAGGCATGGGGGAAGGGCACGAGGTCGAGGAGGCAGACCCGTAGGAAATGCAGAACTCCGAGAAGAGATAAGGAGACTGCAAATTCGGTTAGAAGCCATGTAAGTAGGGAGACAACGGGATCCTGAAGGTGGAGATGTTAGTGGGGCCAAAGAGGAACTTGAAGAAGAAGGAGCAGCACATGTTGAAGAAGTAGCTGAGATTAAGTTGTTGAGAGCAGTATTGGGTTCAAGTTTAAGGCCAAAGCCTGAAATCTCTATTTATGATAACAGTTTGAAAGATGAGAATTTACTATATTGGATCAGTGAGATGGACAAGTATTTTGAGTATGAGGAAATCGATAATGATAAGAGAGTCAAGTTTGATGTGACAAGGTTGAAAGGCCATGCTGCACTATGGTGGGACAATGTACAGTTTGAAAGAAGAAAGAAGGACAAACGATTGATCAAGCGTTGGGATATAATGGTGGAAAAGATAAAAAGTAAGTTCTTGCCAAAGGATTACCAGCTAACTCTTCACAAACAAATGCAAAATCTTAAACAAAAGATAATGGTAGCGAGAGAATACACCAAAGAGTTTTACAAGGTGAATTCGACAACAAGCTATACAGAAGATACCCCAGAAAAGATAGCAAGGTATATCAATGGTTTGAGGCTAAATATTCAAGATGAAATCAACATATTTTCTCCAAGGACAATAGAGGAAGCATACTAGTGCGCTTTGAAGGCCGAAGAAAAGATAGCTAGGAAGTAAAGCTCTGGGAGAGAACGTGGTTTTTCCAAAAGGAAAGGAAAAACAAATGGAAGAGGAAAGTTTCATGCACAAAAGAATGATGGAGGCAACTCAAATCAGCAAGGGCAATTAAAGGAAAGAAGGTGGCAACAAAGGATGAATACCTTACTAGAGAGGT
The DNA here is from genome assembly GCA_000404065.3 of Pinus taeda. NCBI lineage: Eukaryota > Viridiplantae > Streptophyta > Pinopsida > Pinales > Pinaceae > Pinus > Pinus taeda. Next base: position 507,281 of record APFE030218296.1, on the reverse strand, counting down.
AGAGGTAGAGGAAGAGGCGGAGAGATTGCCTACCGGTGTTACAAATGTAACAAATTGGGTCACTAGTCTTTTGAATGTCTTGAGAATGACAATAAGGGACAGTGAGGTGCATACATAGCTCAAACCGAAGCAGTAGAGGCACAAGTACCTGAGGTAGAGAATGTGCCAGAAACTGGAGAGGTGTTGATGATGCATAAAGTCCTTTTAAAACCAGCAAAGGAGACTGTTGAACCATTCCAAAGGAAATCCTTATTCAAGACAATGTGTAAGGAAAAAGGCAAATGCTGCAAATTGGTGATTGGCAACGAAAGTACAAACAATCTAGTTTCCCAAGAAATGGTGAAAAAAATGGGATTGAAAAAGATTAAGCACCCCACACCTTATAAGGTATCGTGGTTGCAAAAAGGACACCAATTGTTGGTGCATGAACAAAGTGAAGTTGAGTTTTAGATAGGCAAGTATAAAGACAAGGTGCTCTGTGACATAATGCCAATGGATGCTTGTCACATTATTTTAGGTCGCCCTTGGCAGTTTGATAGGAAAGTGACACATGATGGAGAGAGCAATTCTTATAAGTTCAAAAAGGATGGCATCAAACACACTCTTGTACCATTGAAAGAGGAAGGTACAGCTAAACCAAGCAGCCCAAAATCATTGCTACTTAGTGGAAAGGAATTTCTACAACAGATGGAAGAAGAAGAGGTAAGCTATGCAGTGATTTGCAAGCCAAATGTAGTACTTCTACAGACCAAAATTGTAGATTTACCTCTTGAAGTTCAGGAGTTGTTGCATGAATTTCATGATATTGTAATTGATGAATTGTCAAGTGAGTTGCCACCCAAAATAAGCACCAGTCATCACATAGACTTGATATCGGGAACAAGTCTTCCGAACAAGGTTGCATATCTAATGACATCCAAAGAGAATGAAGAAGTGAGGAAGCAAGTCGAAGAATTGCTAGACAAATCACTAATAAGAGAAAGTTTGAGTCCATGTGTCGTACCTACATTATTAAGTCCAAAGAAGGGTGGAGAATGGAGAATGTGCACTGACTCTAGAGCAATCAACAAGATCACCATTCGTTACAGGTTTCCATTGCCACACATGGATGATATGATTGATTGCTTTGGTGGAGCAACTTACTTCTCAAAGTTTGACCTGAAAAGTGGTGACCATCAAATTCGGTCAAAGAAGGAGACGAGTGGAAGACAACTTTCAAGACCAATGAAGGCTTGTACAAGTCGATGGTCATGCCATTTGGATTTTCAAATGCACCCAGTACCTTTATGTAGCTGATGAATGAATTCTTGAAGGAGTTCATTGGTAAGTTTTTCATTGTTTACTTGAATGACGTTTTAATTTTCAGTCAAACTAAAGAAAAGCACTTAAGACATTTGAAGTATGTTTTAGAGAGATCGCAGCAAGAAAAGCTATTGACTAACATGAAGAAGAATTCTTTTATGAAGAGTGAACTTGTATACCTGGGTTTTGTCATTTCCAAGGATGGCTTGAAAATGGATCCGGAAAAGATAGAGGCAATTGTAAATTGGCTCTCACCTAAGAATAATTTTGAGGTGAAAATTTTTCATGGTTTGGCCAACTTCTACAGAAAATTTATCAGGAATTTTCGTGGCATTTGTGCACTATCATTGATACCATCAAGAAGAATAAGCAGGCATTTTATTGGACAGCAACAATGAATAAAAAAAATAAATCAACTATTGAAGAAGAAGATCACTGAGAAGTCGTCGTTGAAGTTGCTAGACTTCAATCAGCCCTTTCAAATGAGATGTGATGCTAGTGGGACAACCATTGGATCCGTATTGAGCCAAGAAGATAAACTTGTTGCATATTTTAGCGAGAAGTTAAATGAGTCAAAATAGAAATACTCTTCCTACGACAAAGAATTTTATGTAGTGATTCAAGCTTTGAAACATTAGAGGCATTACTTGATGCCTAATGAGTTTGTTCTATACACGGATAATTCTACCTTACAATACATTATGCAGCAACATAAGTTAAATCTTAAACATGCAAAGTGGGTGGATTTCCTTCTAAGTTTCACTTTTGTTTTGAAGCACATTAGTGGAAAGGAAAATAAGGTTGTCGATGCCTTGAGTAGGAGATGCTTAATCATGCAGGAAAGTCAAATCCAAACTTTAGGCTTTGATTATTTAAAGGACTTATATGACATTGATGTTGATTTTAAATAAGCTTTTGCAGCGTGTAAAAATCTAGTCAATAGGGACAGCAGTGCATGGAAAGAGTTTATGTTGTAGGATGGGCTATTGTTCAAGAATAATCAACGATGTATTCCCAATTGCTCAATGCGGGAAAACTTGGTCCAAGAAAAGTATAATGGTCCATTGGTTGGACACTTTGGTGTTGAGAAAATACTTGGGCCGCTGAGTCACTTCTATTTTTGATAAAGGCAGATGTACAAAGGTACGTGAGTAAGTGCAGGGTATGCCAACATGCGAAAGGGGGAAGTCAAAATACTGAACTATACATGTCATTACCCATTCCCAACAGACCTTGGGATTCAGTGAGTATGGACTTTGTTCCGGGTTTACTGAGAACTCAACGAGGTAATGATTCAATCCTTGTAGTTATGGATAGATTTACTAAGATGGCTCATTATATTTTGTGTTTCAAAACTAGTGATGCTACCCATGTGGCTAATTTGCTTTTTTATGATATTGTTTCGTTGCATGGTTTTCCAAAAAGTATAATCTCTAACAGGGATACAAGATTCACTGAACATTTTTGAAGAACCTCGTGGAAGAAACTTGGCACGAAGCTAAATTTTAGCTCAACCTATCATCCACAGTCTGATGGGAAAACAGAGATTGTAAACAGGATTTTGGGTAATTTGTTGAGGATTTTAGTAGGTGACCAACCAAAGCAGTGGGATCATGTGCTAGCCCAGGCTGAGTTTGCATATAATGACTCACCAAATAGGAGCACATGAAAGAGTTTGTCCATTTCAAATCTTGTACGGCATGCATCCGAGGGGAATTTGTAAGCTAAGAGACTTGGGAAAGCTTGAGCATAGAAGTGTTGATGGAGAGGATTTTGCAACAGCCATGAGTGAGTTGCACGAGCAAGTAAAACAAAGATTACAAGATACAAGCAACAGCTACAAGTAACAAGCAAATGTACACAGGAAAGAGGTAAACTTTGAAGTGGAAGATATGGTCCCAACTCACCTAAGAAAAGAGAGGCTTCCAAGGGGAGAATATAAAAAATTGAAAATGAAGAATATAGGACCTTGTAAGGTCCTCCGTAAGTTTTTAGCGAATGCTTGTGAGCTGGAGTTACCTCTAGGCATTAGCATTTCACCCATTTTTTAATGTAGCATATTTGTATCCCTACACAGTTGGTGATGCGGATCAAGCTTCTGGGAATCTTGATCAGGATGAAAGAAAAGAACAATAGTGGATGAAGCAAATGCCTGTGGCAAAGAGTTTAGAGGCTAAACAGATTTTGGATACACATGTTGCCAAGAAGACCAGAAGGAATGAATACTTGGAATATTTTGTGAAGTGGAAAGACCGTCTGATGGAGGATTCTACTTGGATGGATGAAGCAACACTACAGAAATTAGGTCATTCTATAGAATATCTTATGAGCAGGAGCCCATAAGATTTTCTTTCTTAGGGAGTCGGATGCAGGTGTATTAGGCCAAGCACAAAAAAATGACAAGTTATTAAAGTCAAACTAAGAGCTTAGCAATGTAATGGATTGATCACATGTCAAGGCTAGAACATTTTAAAGTTCATTTTTGAAAAAAAAATTGATATTCAATTAAGATTAGTTAAGAATATCTAGTTAAAAGAAATGATTTTATAGTTAGTAGGTAGTGAGAGCTAAAGGAAACTAGTTCACATCCATGAACTCGTTTCTTGGACAGTGGATTTTTAGTTTTGAAGGAGAGAGGAGGAAAATTTTTGGGTGCTGGAAATTTTGGTGTGAGATTGAAGTTAATTGAACAACATTTCTTAGACAAGTGGTTTTTTGTATCAACAAATCGAATTTGCAAGTGTGTGTGAGACAATTATTTGCATATGTGTTTGTGAGATTTATGAACTGTAATATTAATATTTGGAGATTGAAATTGATTTGCTCTTTAAATTGTTGTGTTGAATGAGGAATTCTTGCACTGTATTTTCTCTGTTATTTACATTTAAATGAGAACCTGGAGAATCATATTTCAGTTAATATTTTAATCTAGTACTTTTGCATCCAAGATTGTGTATTGGAAAGAGTCATTTTACATTTCAGATTTGAGAATACAGAGCACTCTATATCAAGCAAACAGAAGAAAGAAAATTCGTAAAGGAAAACTGTCACCAATTTTGCGGGTCATTTTTTGATCAAAGGAAGACGAATTTCGAAATTCTGGCATCTGGGTTTTGTGCAGTGCAGGGTCTATTTGGTAACTCCAGAGTGCTTTCCCAAAACTATCCTTCGTTTGGGAGTTACGAAGGGATATTTAAACTATGTTTTTACAGATTGTGTGGCTGAAGAAAAAAAAAACTACATTCCTCCTATAACGGCATTGTAGTTTGTTGTGAGAGTCTGTAACGGCATTGTAGTCTACTGAGAGAGCCTGTAACAGCACTATAGTTTGCTGTGAAAGTATGTAACAGCATTGTAGTTTGTTGTGAGAGTCTGTAACAGCACTATAGTATACTGAGAAAGCTTGTAACAACACTGTAGTTTGTTGTGAGAGTCTATAAGCACTGTAGTTTGTTGAAAGAGCCGGTAACAACACTATAGTTTGCTGTGACAGCAAAGATTTGTTGTTCATACTGTAACAACACTGTGGTTTGTTGAGATAGCAGCCATCACATATGCATATCTAACTGGATAGGGATGAATTTTAATTAGTTAACTAACTTACCTAATCTGTGTTATCATATGAATAAAAATATGCTTACAATTGTCACACCACCATGCTAAAACGGAAAGCACATCGTTGATTGTCACAAGAACTTTAGTGTAAAAAGACATGGAAGCATCATGGCAACACATGAACAAGCAAATAATTGAAGACCAAGGACATGAAGGACATATTGCTTCTCAACATCTCCTTATTTTAGAATATCTTATTGTCACATGACAGTCTGCTCCCTTTAAATAGGAAGCCTCTTCAATCAACTTAGGGGACTGGGATCCTTCCTTCAATGTTTGAGCCCTTGTCCATCTTTCAAGTGCCACTCTAATCATGGGATGGTTTTGCATCCTCCTCAATCTCAATCTTGAGGACTAGGTCCTCACATTCATCAAATATACTTGTTGACCCCAAAACAAGAGCAATAATAGCAAAGTAAATAAACATAATGAAGGTGTACATGCTAATGAGGAAGGATTGTCTTTTCTTCTTCATTTTCCTGCATTGGCTTCCTCTTGGAGCTAACTCTTCCTGCGTTACTCTACATCTTGATGATCCTCAAGATGGATCAGATATTCATCCAAGAAGTTAGTAAAAAAGTATTCAAATACTCATGCAAGAAGAATAAACAAGAACAATGTCATAACATAAGTCTTGAAAGTACTTATCTTTAATGAGGATTGTAGGAAGCTATCAACTCCCTCTTGATCTTGCATCCTTTTAGCCATGAGGCATCGTTGTCAGTCGTCTACACAGGAAATGCTTCTTCTTGAGTACCACTTGCATTTACATTTCTATATTCTTCCAATCCCAACTATCACTATACAAGATGATCACTGGATCTGCATCATACCATCTCCTATTGAGAGACTAGCCCATCTAGGGTTACACTTAATCTATCACAAGTACTTGAATAACTCAATAGATTCTCAATTATCATAATCACAATAGGGTTCCAATACTATAGAACCTAGGAATTTACCATATCTAAGGCCACTCCTAGTGTTTCTCCCTAACCCTAATCTCTATTGCAAGAACAAAATGGTTCCCTAGGCTTTCCTTCAAACCCTAGCATTCTTTTAGGTCTCCAACATCTTCAATCATTTCACTCCGCTTGATCATGAATTTCAGCATAGGTGTCTTCACATGGGTGATCTCGATGACTTTTCTTCATCCCGACTCTAATACCATGTTAGTTTTTAGGGCTAGATTATTCTCTGTTGTAGATAACTTATTTTTTTAACTTTTTCACATTTTTCATATTACATTCACCTCATAACATCATATCATCATTAGCAACTACGTAGAGAGAACAATAACATCAATAATGCAACAGAACAGTAAAGAACAACAAAAGAAAAGCATACACAATAGAGACAACGATTTTGGTCAGAGACCAGGGAAAAACCCCACAAGGGGGAAAACCTATAAAGCAATTATTCTTCTTCTATTAGATATTCATCAATTTTTAGTTGAGATTCAAAGTACAATAATCATGAGACATAAGACTTTCATCAGTAATCACATTAGCGCACCTAGGGCCAATCCTAAATCACCCCATATCTTCACAAGATAGCAGCAAGCATCATTGTCATATATATCATAATCATAGGCATTACTTCACTATCACATACATTGTCATGTCTGTCATAGAAGCATTGTCACAATTGTCATTGTCATAGAGGCACAGTCACATTGTCATTGTCATAAGCATGGGCCACACATATTTATCATAGAAGCATTGCCATACAACATATATATATAGTTTTAAAAGTTGGAACCAGTGACCACACTGATCCACCTACCAAACCAGGTTTCAAACCAGAACCGGTCAAACCAGGACTGGTCAAACCTCAATGAACCAACCTTTAAAAAAATACATGAAATAATTAGTTTTTAATGAAAAAAACAATTCTTAAGATTTAAAACCATGATTCCAAACCAATAGAGATAAAACATTCAATGTTTGTTCATTTATATACCAGGTAGAGATGAATATATCAAATTGGCACCGAGTGTTATAAGGTATGGGGTCATTGGCCTACTACAAGTCTACATATCAGTGATCAACATGATCACTCCTCATCATGATCAAACTCATCACCACTACTAGACAAAGGATCATCAACATGAGCTACATAAATAATATGGTTGAGTGATTGAGGACTCCTAAAACTCCTTTACAACCTTAATAGTAGTGGTAGTAGTAGCAGCAAAAATAGACATCAAAACTACAAAATCATTGATCAACATGATCACTCATGAAACTCATCATTGATTCAGTACTACTAAAAATGGGATCATCAGCAAGAGATACATAAACATCTCTCTCAAAGTCTTCAAACTTGGATTGCTCAACCTTATAATATGATAGAAATTGAAAAAGTTTAACAACCCTAACTAGTGATTTTGGTTTGAGTGAAAGGTTCATCTCCTCGACCTTATAATGTGGTAGAAAGTGCTTAGCATCCCTAACCAATTATTTTCCTTTGAGTAAAGGGTACATTCTTGTTAAGGCCATGGTAGAGGAGTTCAACAATCAATACCACCAACATCAACAAAGTTCAAAAATCAATGCCACCAGCATCAAAGTTCTTAAAGGGCTTCATACTCTTGGTCAAACACCAATTTCATACCCTCGTGCAGATAGAATCAAATGAAAACATTGAAAACCCCCAAAACATGAAATCCTGAAAACCATTAAGTTTGTTGAATTTTGAGTGAACTCTAAAATGATAGTTTCTCCATATGAAATCCAATGAGGTCGAAACCACTCTCAAACATTCTAAGTCATTTCATGGTAATGTTAAAAATTTAAGTAAAATGATGAAAATGAAAAATAAAAGAAATGTCACTTTTGCTTTAAGAATTTAACATTACCATTGATTGCTAGGATTGGTATGTGAAGCAAATGAGAGGGGATTATGCATTTTTTAGAGGGGTTGTTTTTGGAGGGAAACAACCCCAAATTTCCCTCAAAACAACATCAAAACTCACAAAACTACATGATGTGGGGTTCGTAGTTGGCTTGGCAATAAACCGACCAGTTTATGAAGGAATCGGTCGGTTTCTGGGAAAATCAGTCAATTTCTTCATAAATCGATCGGTTTATGGCCGGTCTTACAAAAAAAAACTGGCGTGTTACTCAGAAAACTGGGTTTTTCAACTGGTTTGATAACCAAAGCTAATGAACCGACCAATTTGACTGGTTTCCAGTTCAAACTGGTCAGTTTTGAAAACATATATATATATATATATAATATATAAAATATATGGCTAAAAGCTCATTTTCCACAGACACAAGAAAACATATTAATGACCCAAGACCCAGAGGCATCTAACAGGAATGAAAGCTTGCCCCCCTTAAGGAGCACCAGTGGGTAATTACAAGTGGTGTGGTTTTTCTTCAATAATAATGACGAATCAACTTGCATTAACAAATGGCAACCAGTGATGGTTGTCCCCACCATTGGTTTGACAAATGAATAATGATAGGTTTTCTCATCGTTTAATACTATGTTCCAGGAAATGTTAGCCCTGAGCCTGTTTCTGGGTAGAAACGATATGGAAACGCAGAAACGTGTTTGGTACAACTTGGAAACATGTTTCAAGTCGTACAGTCACGTTTCACGTGGGGGAAACGTGGCCCAGTACAACGTAAAATGCGTTTCCAAGTCGTACAACCACATTTCAACGATAAAGTGACTTTTTTTTTTTCAGTTTTTATTTTTATTTTTCATTTTTATTTTTTATTTTCGCTCTGTACCAATTCAGGAGTGATAGAGGGAGCTATTGAAGAATGGAAACAAAATTTTTTGAGTGGTGCAACCTAATGTTCAAGCTTATGGCCTTAGTGTTGATATGCAATTCATGGTAATGTTAAATTCTTAAAGTAAAAGTGACATTCTTATTTATCTTTCATTTTCATCATTTTACTTAATTTTTTAACATTACCATGAAATGACTCAGGATGTTTGAGAGTGGTTTTGCCCTCATTGGGTTTCATATGGAGAAAGTAGAATTTTAGATCTCACTCAAAATCCAGTAGACTTATCATTTTCCCAAGATTTCAAGATTGGGGGGATTGCAATATTTCCATCAAATTTTGTCATGTACTAGGGTATGGAACTTGTATTTAACCAAGACAACCAAGCCCTCTAGGCAGGGGAGACTCCTAATAATCAAGAGCACCTAAGATACTTGCATATGGAACTTGTATTTAATCAACAGCACTAAGGTCGTTTGACTACGCAAGAGAAGACTCTCAATCAAACATGAGACAAGAAATTAGAAATTTCTCGTGTTTGATTTTGGATAGTGTTATTTTCATTATGTGATCATTCATGAGTAAATGTGATGTAAATTTAGAGACTTATAGTTTATGCATTGACATTGGACAATTTAATCATAATGTAATAAATTATAATGTATCATGTATGCTTTATGATTGCACATATTTCTTAAATGTCCTAATATATATATATAAGCGTTTCCCCGTTTCCAAAATTTGGGGGCTCACGTTTCATACCCGTACCCGTTTCGAAAACTTGTACCCATTTCCCTGTATCATGTAACTTAGGTTAATATATATATATATATATATTATATATATATATAAATATATATATATATAATATATATATAATGTGAATCTCAACCAAACCTTATCGAAAAATCAAATTCAAATTTGTTAGTTTGTGTAGCTCAAACAGAGATTCTAGTCTCAAGTGGTGTCAATGAGGCTAGGAACACAAATGGATTAATTATCTCCAAACCTAGTTTATTTTATTAAGAGAAAAATTCTTAATTAGATTTATTAGTCAGTTTTAATTATTTTTTCTAAGTCTAACTTATAGAAATGGGTTAATTAATCAGTGTTAATTGAGACAAGTCAATTTCTCTCTAATGACTTCTAGAAAAGTGACTTGATGGGATCAAGATGATCATAGCCATCAATTGTGATTAGAACGTGGTCATTGATTGCTCAATGAGAGATTATAAGAAGAAAACGATGAGGCTCTTGGAGACACAATTCGAGTGAGCAAGGGATGCACAATGATAGTGTGGGAGACACCAAGAATAGGGTTTCAATAGGGGAAACTAGGAAAAGATTTGCCAAAGGAATTCTTCACAGTGATTCCAGTTTTCTGAGAGATAGAAGGAGGTCGAAATTACCAGTGTGAGTTGCCAGTGTACCAATGCGAATTGCCAGAGGATCAATTTGTGTTGTCAGTTGCCAAAGCAATTTATTGGAAATATGGCGAATAGGCTGAGCAAATTGTTGGAGGCAGATAAACTTGTAGGATCGATTTTCTAGAGGTAGAGCGAATTACCAGAAAGGCTAGTGCACATTTCTAGTGGGCAATGTGAATTCACATAGGCAATGCAAGTTGCTCAGTAGAGGCCAATTTGATTTGCAAATGTTCAATTTGGTCAATTATATTGAAAAGGAAAATTACCAGAGCTTTGCCAATGTTAGGCAAGCAGTTTATGTACATTTTCAATTCTTTCAAGAATTAATAATATAAACCCTCATTTGTAAAATCGGTTTTCCCCATCTGGGGTTTCTCCAGAGACAATTTGTGCAAAAATAATGGTGTCCATTTTATGTGTGATGTTTTCTCAGTTCCTGTGATTTAATATTTGGTGAAATTCGCAGATGTGTTTTTATTTGGTATTTGCAATAAGTTAATTTGATGGGACAACTAATCTGAAAAGGATAAGCAAATAATTACCAGATTAACTGCAATAAAATTTTCATAGAATCAAAACATAATCATTGTCGAACTCAAACTTGAACCAGAACCATGTGACATACGTTGAAGTATCATAACATTTGCTTTCGAAGGTTGGGATGGGGCACCCACAAACCAATATATGAAAAGAACCTGGAAGAAGAAACAAACAAGGAACTCAATTCAAGCACTGGGATCCTAGTTCATAAAAACAGTAGTGCAATAAAGCAAGGCATGGATGGGAAAGGAGGGTCAAAGCAAAGACTTATCTTTTACAAAATTTTGGAGGTAGACAATACTAGGAGAACCCTTGCACCATCATTTTGATCTCCTATATGCTTGAAGAGACATGATTTGAGGAAGCTTCAGGTTTCCCTAACCACTCTGATTCCAGTACAAGAAATAATGAGTCATCATGTGACTTTCAGCCACGGGTTCACAGTCTAATCTATTTCTTTGGATTTATGGCGATAAGACGTACAGTTATGACCCAATCAGACAAACCAAAAGATCCTTCCTGTGAAACGTTTCCAACGAGCTCTCATTCAACCAATTTGGACAACCGTAGCCTGAGTTATGGTTTCTTAAACTTCAAGTTCTAGTAGTCGTCAGATCTGCGCACTCTTGAATCTAGATTATTAACTCTATGCCTGAATAATAATTCCACAATCTAATGTGGGAAGGGACTCGTATAATATATTTACTTGAGCACATTTTAGTTTATATTGGATGTTGGGTAGAATATCATTGGACTTCCTCCCTCATATATACCGCATGTAAGTTTCAGCCACCAATCATCCTGCCCATATGCCAAGTCTACGTGCTCACCAAATCATAATCCAGGATGCCATGGTGCCACCTTAAGAAATGTTGTTAGTTGTCAATCAGCTAGCCCCCTTCAACCTTGCCATGTCCCGCCTTCTAAATGGTTCAGAGGGTAAAAGAAGAACCCAGCTATTGAGCGAAACGGTTCCCAATTTTCTCTCAGCTCCAAAGGATTGAATGTAGTGGGGTCTTGGCTGGAGGCCTCCCACATGGCTGCTGAGACAGCTCCATGGAAACCCTGGCACCAAAGGCTCCACGCTGCAGACCAACCGGGCCTTGGTAAAAAATCTCCCATATGGTTGTGAGGACAACTCCATGGAAACCCCAATGTCAAGGACTTAACTTCTTTGTTGCAGCGGCTGTACATTTCTTAAGTAGGCTTCCCAAGAATGAAGGGGGACAATCCCAAAAATATCCCGCTGCTTTCTATAGAAAATAACAAGCTCAAGATCTTTCCAAAGCAGAAAAGCACAACAGTTGAACAAATTTCCTCATAGACAGCAGGTATCTTCAGGCTAAATCCTTTCACTGGCCTTGTTACATATCACCGACTTAGCAATATTAGCAATATCGCTCAATTCTTTAAAGCCTATAAAAGGATTTTCTCTGCCAAATGGATTCTCAGCAAATTCGAATGAAAATTCATCAATACCAGTGTCTAATCAATATTGTCTCTAAAGCCTATGCATATCTAATTGGATAGGGATGAACTTTAATTGGTTAACTAACTTACCTAATCTGTGCTATCATATGAATAAAAATATGCTTACAATTGTCACACCACCATGCTAAAATGGAAAGCACGTCGTTGATTGTCACAAGAACTTTGGTGTAAAAAGGCATGGAAGCATCATGGCAACACATGAACAAGCAAATAATTGAACACTAAGCCCTGCCTCGGATAATTTTTAAGGCATCGCACTATTAACCAAAGGCACCGCTCTTTGATGCCGTATTGATATACAGGTAACCAGGGAGCTGCATAAGGTATCCACAGAAAGATCACTCTCCGCCTTCTACAAACCTTCTTTCAACTTGGAAGACACAGTCAACCCTACTATGACCGACGTCATCATAAAGTAGGAAAGGCATCTCAATATACATGAACATATAAACTTTTGCTTTGAACTTTATAATAAATAATAAGATATATATACTAATCATCCTATTAGATGTCTTAAACCTCACTGATATATCTAAGCATCATTGCATCTCGTCAATTTTGCCACATTAATTCTTCAGATCAAGCCTAGAAAAGCACACTAGATTTCCAAATGCACCATGTCCTCCAAATTGAAAATTGAACTTAGTTGGTCCTTCCTACTGGTGCAAAGTTGACAACAAGCCTATTTAAAGTTATAACTAGCCTGTGGTTACAGCTTGCTAGCTTGGCATCACAACTTATCCCAACAAAAATACCCATCATTTTTGAGACAATGGTAATAATGGGCATCCTCCATAATTACCTTTTGTGCTTCAATCTCAGAAATCGACTTAGTTGCATTTGAATATCTCTCACTGGGGACATGCTTAACAACCATATATTTTTCTCGAATGTTATGCCTCGTCATTATACGGCTTCAATCTCAGAAATGGACTTGATTGCATTTGAATATCTCTTACTGGGGACATGCTTAACAACCATTTATTTTTCCTCGAATGTTATGCCCCGTCATTATATGTGAAAAAATACTTGATTGTATTTGAATATCTCTTACTGGGGACATGCTTAACAACCATTTATTTTTCCTCGAATGTTATGCCCCGTCATTATACGTGAAAAAATAATTGTGGCCCCGCTTGCACCCAAAAAGTGTAAGCACAAGCCGCCTTGCTTTTGCAGGTAAAGCAACCCATGCTTACAAGGTAAAGCAACCCATGCTTACAAGTTATGATAATGTTATGCATGTAACTTGAGGGGAATGGAACCTTGGTTAGCAGCTTGAAACGTCGCCACCCTCACCATTGAAATACAAACCCATTGGCAAACAACCAAATTACCATCTCTGGTTTCTCGTTGCAGTGAGAATTTGGGAAAAGACTCTATGCTTTAAACCTCCTACGAATCTTTAAGTGGATATGTTGTATTGGGAACCTATCCTAAGAGTCAAGGCCTTTGTTTTCCGAAGACTAAGTTTACAACTTTGTAGATATTTTCTTCACTTGTGGGGGTTGACAAATCACCTACAAAGAAAGTGTGCACCTCTTTATGGACCTCAATCCAACTGCATCCAGGTGTCTTTCTTAATCCTCTGTGTTTCATCATTTTCCGTATTTTCTCAATGTCAACCCACCTACCAGCTGCAGCATACATATTTGAGAGAACCACGTAAGGTGCATCATTTTCAGAATCTAGCTCAAAAATGCGTTTTGCAACAGACTCTCCTAGCCCTATATTAGCGTGTATTCTACAGGCAACAAGCAAACGACTCCACACAGAAGCATCGGGTTTTACTGGCATTTTGTCGATGAAACCTTGCGCTTCATCTAGATGCCCAGCACGGCCAAGAAGGTCCACCATGCAGCTATAGTGTTCCATTGCGGGTGTGATGTTATAATATTTACCCATGCAATTGAAGAACCAGTAGCCCTCGTCCACTAGACCTGCATGGCAGCATGCAGTCAGAACACCGAGTAAGGTGATATGGTCTGGCTTCACATCATAGTGTTTCATTTGTTCAAATAGTTCAAGGGTTTCCAATCCATGCCCATGCATGGCATATCCTGCAATCATTGTATTCCAGGAGACAATGTCTCGATATTGCATTTTGTCAAATAATTCCCGTGCCTTTTGGATGTTCCCACATTTTGCATACATGTCTATTAGGGCATTAACCAAAACGACATCAGGATGAGATCCACTCTCGATTATATTTTCATGTATCTCCATACCCTTTTCAAGAGATGCCAAGTTGGCACATGTCGCAATAACACTGGTAAAGGTTTTCAAATTTGGCTTCATGCCTTCCAGTTGCATTTGTTGGAAAAGTTTTAGGGCTTCCTCTCCCATCCCATTCTGTGCATACCCAGAAATCATAGCAGTCCAGGAAAAAGCATCCCGTGGATGCATTTCATTAAACAATACCCATGCCTTCTCTATGCTCCCACATTTTGCATACATGTCTATCAGAGCATTTGTTGAAGTGGTATCGGACTTAAATCCACTTCTGATTATTCTTCCATGGATCTCCATCCCCTGTTCCAGGGCCGCCAATTTCGAACATACTGGGAGAAAACTAGCCAAGGACTTTGAGTTTGGTATCATACCTGCCAATAGCATTTGTTGGAAAAGCTTCAGGGCATCTTCTCCCAGCCCGTTTTGTGAATACCCTGCAATCATCGCAGTCCAGCAGACAATATCACGTTCGTGCATGTTGTCAAACAATTCGCGTGCCTCCTCTATCCTCCCACATTTTGCGTACAGGCCTATAAGCACACTGGCCACAGTTACATCAGCCTGAATACCATTACTTATTAGTTTTCCATGAATCTGCATACCCTGTCTCAGATATGAAAACTCGGCGCATGCTGAAAGTATACTGGTGAAGGCATTATGGTTTGACTCCACACCTGCAACTTGCATTTGCCTGAAAAGTTTGAGAGCTTCCTCTCCAAATCCATTATGTTTATATCCTGTGATAATCGCTGTCCAGGAGACAATATCTCGTCGCTGCATTTTGCTAAACAATTCACATGCCTGCTCCATGTTCCCGCATTTCGCATACATGTCTATCAAGGCATTCACCACAACAACATCAGACTCAAATCCCCTTCTGATTACCTTTCCGTGGATTTTTATCCCCTTTTCCAGAGCTTTCAAATCAGCACATGCTGCAAGAACGCTGGAAAAAGCCTTGGCATCTGGCCGGAGGCCTGCTAATTCCAATTGCCAGAAAAACTCCACGGCTTTGTACCCCAAACCTCCCTGTGCAAATGCAGCAATCATTACTGTCCAACAAAATAAATCTCTCTCTTTCATTCTGTCAAATAGCTCCAGGGCTTCATCAAGATACCCTACTTGCGCATATCCTGCAATCATAGTTGTCCATGATACCATATCACGTTCAGACATTTTTTCAAACACTTGGCGTGCAATCTCTATACACCCACATTTCCCATACATGTCCACAAGAGCATTCTCTACAACAACATCAGAAACAAAACCCCTCCTTATTACATCTGCATGGATCTCCACGCCCTCTTCTAAAGCCTCCAAATTGGCACACGCTCGCAGAACACTGGCGAACGTGAACTGGTTTGGCTGCACGCCTCTTTGCCACATTCGGCCAAAAATTTCCAAAGCTCCCTCAGGAAAACCATGCCTTGCATAAGCTGCAATCATCATAGTCCATGAACAAATGTTTCGTTCAGACATTTCGTCAAACACTTTGCAAGCATCTAACAAACATCCACACTTGGCATACATATTGATAATCGTGTTACCCAATAGTCTATCCGCCATTAATCCCCTCTCGTTTATCTGGGCATGAACTAGTTTTCCCTCTGTTAAGGTTTTCTTCTCAATACAGGCTTGCAGTATCTTATAAACATAAGTATGAAAGTCTAAACGCTTGCCTGTAAAATCCGAGATGTCATGGCAGGTAGTTTTGGCACTGTCTTTTGTTTTAAGAAAATTTGTTGATGCCATTGTTCTGCGAGAAAGCTGAAGCACTGGCCACATAAATGTTCGCATCGTTTTCTTTTTGGGGTTTGTTAAGGTCACGCCATCTTTATCGCGGCGGATGTTTTGCCCGCTGGTTTTCATGGAATTTGGTGAAGCCGATGCAAAAAAATGGAATTAACGCTGAATAGGCATCAACGGCAATGACCATTAAGATCTATTCAGTACACTGGTAATTGCAAGGATTGTTTTTTAGAGTCTACACACAGTTTTGCTCATAGGATACTTCAACCAAATGGTTGACTTTGATTATTATTATTCTATTTTCACAATATTTGGAATCTCTAATCGTATCTATGGCGTATAAAACTAATGATGTGGTTGACTAACCTTACATATTTTTTTAGAGAGGGATTTTGAGTTGATTCATTGAAATTTAATGTTATATTGTTTTATATTCAGTTTATATTTGTTTTAATTTTAGATTTATTAAGTCTCAAGAGATCAAATTTCAAAAAAATTTGAAGAGCAAAATTTTTTTAGAGTAAAAAAGTTTGAAGAGCAAATCCCTTTTAAAATAAAAAAGTTTGAAGAGTAAATTTATTTTAGAATAAAAAGAGGTTTGATCCTTCTACGTTTTGATCCCTTTACGCTGAGTATATTCAGAGTTAAGATAGATCTCGTTTAATTATTAATTGTTATTATTATTATTATTAAATGTAATTTTAGTGATTACAAATATTTTTTTTACTTGATATATGAAGTCTTTTTGGTAGTTGGGATATTTTTCTTTGTTGAATTTTAAATATTCTACTTAATAATGAGTTTTTCTTATTATTTAATCTATTGATTTCTTTGTGTTTTGCTTTTTTGGTAAGTCAATACAAAAATATTTATATTAATATAAAAAGTTTTACATTGATAGCATATGATAGAACCGGTCTGAAAAATGGCCATAGATAAAACAAACCTAAGGATGACCATGAAACAAAATAGAGAACACATATAGAAAACGAAAAAACAAAGCCGTTGCAATCGTGCAGCGTGAGGTTGATCACCAGTGTGTCTTTTATTTCATTTATTCTTTACTACTTTGGTCCAACCCTCTCGAGGTGTGGCTACCAAATCTATCTTAAGATTGTTCTGACAATCTAAGGAAGCATCATTGTCAGAGTCTGAGGAGGTGTTGATGGCGTTGGACCCACCAACATGTAAGGGGATCTCCCTGGTAAGAAGTCTCAATTAGATCTCAGACCGTTTTGGTGTAGGAGTCCCAACAATGGGTTGTATGGTAATGCATTGACCACGATTTCACATAGAGACAAGTAAGATAACTCTATCAGTAGCAAGGGTGTGACAATTGCAGTGAGCCAAGGAAGGTGCATGAGATGTTCTAACACACGGGGGTTGAGATGAGTGCGCCCTTTGGAAACCTGTAATAGTACTCGGCTTGGAAGGGAACACACGAGCGAAGATGCATCACAAGTTGGAACGCAAGTTAGCGAGCAATCCAAAGTGATGGTTAAACCACCAACACATTCCAGAAAGATTCATACATACTTGTACAGAGTAGTCCATACATGCATGCGTAAGCAAACAATACATATATCATTTAGAGTAAACCAGATAGCATATGATACAATACAACATATGCATGAAACGTGTTGGCTTTGTTATATTAAGAAGTGTAAGTTCCAGTGATACAATACATCCATGTCCAACCACTAGTTCCAATACTGGAACGTTACAACCACTACCGCCTGCTCCTCCAATGAGATGTACTAGCTCTGTGCAGTGGAGAACCCAAGGCTCATTACAATATTGTCCAAGCTCTCTCTAAAATAGTCTTATTGGAAGCTTGGCTGACCAAAAGCCTTTACAATGAGTTATGAGGTTCTATTTATAGCAAAGGGTAGGGTGACCCTTGACATTCCCCTTTGTAAGAGTTCATCTACCCTCATGACTCTTCATCTACTCTATGATTGTTACATTCAACTATTGACACTTGAACTTCCACTTGACACAACGTTACGTTATAATGAACATGTGCTCATGTGAGACAAAATGGCTTGACATGCAAGACATCACTAACACTTGGTCCGTTGTGGTGAGACCAACTCTTTGACATGCTTGTGATGGTGAAGGTGGTGAGCTAATGCCAAGCTTGGTCGACTGCGATGGTGTGCATGCACCCCATGGTGACATCTTGTTGAAGCGAACTCTTGCCTCCATTGCATCCGGGTGCATTGGTGTGGCTCCTTCATCCAACTCGTCTGATAGCATGCGCATGGTCTTCTTGGTGCAACCGAACCGACAACACATTGATGTATAGTGTCTGTGTTGATCTTCCAGCATGTACTGGAGGTCATGTGCATCAATTGTCAACTACATGCTCAGCTCCAGTCGGAATTGCTTCTTGTTTCCACCTTGGTGAGTGTGTTGAATGGGTTGGATCGCATGTGTGCACACAATGACATGCATGTTGTTGAATCCCTTGCATGCGATCTGTTAGAGTCGGTCTAGTAGCCCTCCATCAGCGATCAAAACTCTTTGCATTTGCATAAGTAGGTGTCTCATCAGTGTCATCTCATTGCATTCCATTAGGCATGCCATAACCCTAATGGAGGAGCTGGTGTCTTTATTCCCCTCTTGGCACTGCTGGATCAAGTTTTCAAGGTTACTTGTCTTGTCTTAAGGTCAAAAGTCCTAGGTCTAGGGTTTAGGTTCAATTTGTCTTTGAGGTCATGTCTTTAAAAGTCAATACATGCCCAGCAGGCCAGAGGGATGACTATCAAAGTATTTCT
>APFE030218296.1:423663-457328 GCA_000404065.3 Pinus taeda | reverse complement strand
TGAGGTGAAAATTCAACGATTTTACCTTCACCTAAATTAGTTATCTGATATACAGATAGAAGGTTGCAGGATAAGGTTGGAACACATAATACATCATTAAATTGACCATTGTCTATATGAACAGTTCCAGTCCCTACAACACTAAGAGATCTATCATCACCAACATATATATTTTTGGTGTTACAATCATTTAGAAGAAAACATGGCTTTGTTTTTTTCCATGTGATAAGAAACTCCAGAATCAATGAGCCACTCATGAGAATGAGAAGAAGATACATTTAGTGCATAACCAGACCAAGATGCTTAACAAATACGTGCAGAAAGTGTTATTCCTGAAGTTGAAGTTGAAGAGTGCTCCAAATGGATGTTATGCTTCTTCATTGCTGATTCCAAGGCTTCCATCTTCTTAAAGCATTTGGATTCTAAGTGGCCAACTCAATTACAAACGGTGCAATATCTATTAATCTTCTTCCCTTTGTTTTTATTTGCCTTATCATTTTGTTGAATTGATTTTTCATTTTGAGACTGAAAGTGCTTAAGATCCTTGGTTGGTTTGGGACCATTATTTTTAGGATGTAACTTCTTAGGATTCTTTGAACTTGGATGCTATTGGGCGAATAAGGTTTTCTTAGAAGAGTTTCCAAGATTAAGAAGACCAAGATGTAGGAGGTTTTCTTATTTTCTTATTAAAGAATCATAAAAGGCATCAAAAGAGGGGGAGCTGTAGTCTTGTCCTTGAGAAATAAATGATTCTCTAGTAGAATGGAAGGTGGAACAAACACAGAGTAGGCTGGTCCCAACTTAGTAAGAATGGAATAGATAACGCTACCATATTTTTCTTAACCTTAACACTTTCCAAGAGATGTCTAAGGGTCTTGAATTTGGACAAGAAATCTTCAATGGAAGAAAAATTATTGGGGTCCAATGTAAGCAACTCATTTCAAGTTGATGGGCTCTAATTTCATTTTTAATTCGAAAATCTTTATTGATTTGTTTCATTGCTTCATTAGGGGTATCAAGTTCTGCGATATGGAATCTAAGGTCAGAGAAATAGACATCCCTATCAACCCACGTGCTTGATCTTACACATTTTCCCATTTGGCTTGCTTATCTTCATCTTTAGGTTTAAACTCTTGGCCCGAGGCTATTCTATAAAGACTTTTACTTCTAAGTAAATCCTCCATGTAGGACACCAATTGGAAGTAGTTGGTGTTGTCAAGAATTACTTGGCATGGAAGTTCCATTTTAACAAAAACTAAAGCTATAGATGTTGAAGCTAAGTGTTCCAATAGAAAGATCTTGAAAAATTAGGCTGATTAAAAAAATGGCTTTGAAAACTACTTCCGGATGAAAAAATTATGTCTTTTTGAAGAAAAGTTGTTGAAGATGTTGATGAAGTCATGAATGTTCGAAAGTGAATGTTAATGTTATATTTTAAAAAAAGTTTCCCCCTTTTCCAAACTTAATCTAATTAGCTCACTTAAAAAAAATAAAAAATTATGTGACCCACTTTTATAAATAAATGAAAGTCACTTTTACAATGGTACTTTATGAGCTACCCACTAAATTGTAACCTAAATAAAAGAAAAAGTGATTTTAGAATTATAAGTGACTCACTTTTTATAATGAATGAGAACACTTTTACATAAAGTAACTTTAAAACATAAGTTACATGTATTTTTTGAAAAAGTAACTCAACAAAACGAAAGACTTGAACCCAAGACCTTTATTCTCATAAAGTAACTTTGGACCAAGTGAGATAGTTTAAAAGGTTAGTAATTTTTGCAAAAGATGAAGGGTTTTTTTTTAGTCACTGAAGCTTTGGAGTGCGTGCTTACTTGAAAAAACCATTTTTGTCTACAAAACAAAAAACCACAAAACCCAACATGAACATGAAAAAAAACCAAACCTTATGGCTTGAAGTTAGTTTTCGTTGGAAACTAAATATTTTCCTCAATGTTTCTGATTTTTTGAGATCACAATAAGGTACGGCGGAAAAGAGCATACACATGAGAAAAATCCTTCATTTATGTTTCTGATTTGCCTAGATCACACAGAGTTGTAGGGCAAAGAGCATACACAAAAATAAAAGGTATAGATCCGGTAATAAAAAATAGAGAGATAAATAAACTGAAATAAACAGAGAGAAATAACTAAAACTGCAAATAAAGTTGTATACCTCCAGATCTTAAAAATGACGTAGCTAGGGCTACCAGAAACCTTTTCGTGTGAAATGAAAGGAGTTTCTCACTGGATCAGATGCTCCTAACACAATAGAACAGTCATCTCAACCCAAAAGCGGTCAGAAATAGTATATCTAGGAAATGGCACTCAGATGCAGTTGTTCCAGCTTCGAATTTGGATCACCAATAGATGCGGCCCTCAAATAGCTCTAATACTATGTAGGAATTTATAGGCTAAGATTCTTAGATATAACACCAAAGGACATCGCTCACAAACAGATCACATATGAGTACACCAGTATTCTTGACGTGGTTAAAACCCTCAAAGAGGGAAACAATCCACAATCTGAGCCAACGCGACCACTTCAGGCAATTTATTAATGTAAAAGAAAGAAAATTTACGTAAGCTTCTCTCATGAACAATCACCCTACAAATGGCCCTCCATGCTCTTTAAATAGAGATCATGGATCAATCGGGTGTTAAGCCACAAATCAAGTGTCGGTAATACTGAGGAGAGAATGAACCATCGAATCACTTCATGTCTAGAAAATATCATGATCATCGGATTGTAAGTTACAAAAGTACATAGTAAAGAAACCCACTTTACCTAACTCTACATTAGACCAAGTTATACTTAACTATTTCCTATGTGTCAGAATATCTTAATTTAATTTGTCATTGAATTAAATTAGGTTTTAAATTGTAATTCTAATTCTCATGACAACTTGTAATAGTTAACTAAGTTAATTTGACTTAGTTAGCTCGGTTAATTCGAGTTGAGGGTCTAACTAGTCATGTAGAGTGTCTCCTACAATTAGGAGCACTAGTTGAGTTTATTTTGAGTTGTAATTATTTAATTCAGTCCAATTGAGTTAAAGTCAATTAAACTAGTTCCAACTAATGAAGGAATTAGTGGGAAATCAGAAGTAGTGGGGTGCAGTTAGCAGTAGTGGGGTGTAACTTACTATAGTGGGGTGTAACCTGCGGTAGTGGGATGTAACCTGCAGTGATCAGTAAACTAAAGATTTGCTCATAATTAACTCATGCATGTCATATCAGAGAAAGACCAAGTTGAGATTGGAGTTCAGGGACATTGTACTATCAGTTGTATAATCATCTGAATTGTACAAGTAGTGCATGCAATCAGAGAAAGGCCTATGAGGATTGCGCAATTCATAATTGTGGGATTTCCCAATTAAATATGGGTTAGTTCCCAAGGGAACAACACAAGGAAATAGGAGCTTGGAAGACAACAAAATTGGCTAAGTATTGGCTTGAGCTTGTCTCGGAAGTAGTGAGATAAATAGAGATAGTGCAAAGGTTGCCAGGCTTGAGTAAAGCATTGTAATCTTCTCATATTTTATGATTAATTCAATATACAGATAGCAGGGGTTTTTAGTTGTGGCTTTCCCCAAAAAATCATTGTGTTATATGTGATTGAATTATTTCTCTTATATGCTTCATGATGTCATGGATCATTTATTGTTTCCGTTGATAAGTAGAGTAGATTCAAGTCAATTGTTTTAGCATATTACAATCTGTAGTTTGAATCTACAAGGAATTTCTATGTTTATTCGCAATATATATATATATATATAAATATATAATATATATATAATAATACATATTCATATTCCACTAGAAAAATCGTAATCTTTCATTATGTTTGAAAAATTACATGTTGAGATGCCTTTCGACATATGCTGCGTTGGCCCTTAGCCATTTTTGTGAGCATATTCAAAAATGGTGCTCAGTTTTTTCAAAAAAAAAGATGCATAGATCCTCCATCACCACGTAGGGTGTTCGGTTTTCAGGAAAATAAACATGAAACAAGAATAATGTATAGATGGGGAAAAGTTAAGCTTTTCGTCCTTTTTCTCCTCAACCTTTCTCCATCCCCCTTGTGACTCTGTTAGAGTTATAAGTGCTAGCGTTGTATTAGCCACAGGTTGAGCATTTTCTTTATCAGAGTCTGATGTGTCTGATATGTGTTGACATCTAGATTTGCCCATATCCATAGTTTCTGATATCCTTGCCAATTTTGTGTCTATATGTTCTTGTGGATTTATGTCTTCTACTTCTAATTTTTTGTTCATCTGATTGGTCTCATTAGGGGTAACATATTCCACCTCTTCTTCCTCCTCGTCATCCGAGAGAGGTGGGGGAAATTGCCACCCCTTTTCTTGTTTCCCCATTTTCTTCTTCCTATGGTTGTCTTTTTTGGCTGCTGGACACCTGCTTTGTAAGTGTCCTGTTTGTCGGCATGTTCTGCATCTAAATGTAGTATTTTCATAATCTAGAACCTGTGTCCAGCTTCTCTGTCTATGCTTCAGCTGGATTTGGTCTGGCAAGCCTTTGTTGAGATCTACTTCCACACATATTCGTGCAAAAGTGTAGATTCTTTCCTCCAGTCGTTGGGTGTCCATTTTGATGTAGCATCCAATAGTATTACCGATTCCAGCTAGTACTTGTTGATTCCAGAGATGAATTGGGAGATTGTGTAACCGCACCCAAATTGGCGTCTTAGAGACAACCATTGTATTTGCATCAAATTATGGGAACCATGGTGTGATGAAGAGTCCTGTGGATCCCCAGAACCAAGGTCCTTCCTGTATTACGATATCTTTATCCTCCGCTGAAGTAAAGTTCACTATGAAAAAACCCTTGGAACAGAGATGTATTTCACATTGTGTGGTCCAGTTCGTGAAGATCCAATGAAATAGATCAGCCAGTTTGGGCTAAAAGCAGTTAAATCTACATATTATTGCTTGTCTTTCATATATAGTGCAGTGCTAATCTATTTCTAGTATATCTATGTTGTATTCTGGGGTATGATTAAGTTGTTCCACATTGTATGGCCTTACATCCATGCCTGTTTGATTTGGTGCTGCTCCATCTGTATTTTTCCATTGTAGGATGTTTTTGAAGGATTATTCCCTGTTTTTTTCCCTGTTGTGTTCTAGACACACTTCCCTCACCCTTGCGAGGATTCCTGTTGTTGACTATTGCACCCCCTCTTATTCTCAGATTGAGAATTATTGTTGACAGGGGTGCGATTTTGTAGTCCCTGAGGTGCTTTATGTCTTGAAGTACTCTGCCCCCATGTATCAGGTTTTGTGATCTGATGGGATATCCCAGTTGTTGCATCATAAGTTTCTACATTTTCTTTACAGAGTCTGTCTCTTTTACCCAAATTAGTTTCATTTTTCCCGTCGGGGTTTTGACAAATACTTGGAAGCTATGGCTACTTACCTGGGATCCAGATCTTGTTGTCAACTGAGCGTGGGTTGTCTTGCCCAGCACTGTAGGGTGTGGATTTGTCTGAGAATGATCTAACCCTGACATCCTGTTCCAAGTCATAAACTCACCGCCATTCAGCTTGCCTTTCATTCTTTCTTCAGCGCTTTGTCCCCGTGTGCCTTATAGGTGGGGTATCGTGGCCTTTGTATTCACCCAGATCTGAACTTCGCATGGGTTTCCATCCTCTGTGTGCCTAATCTGTATGATACTAGATCTACCAATATTGCCATCTTCCATGATAGGGTAAGTTGTCCCATATCTATTCAAGTTCCAGACAAAAGCGGCACTTCCAAAATATTTTGTGCATAACAAGTAAAAGATATGCATTCTTTCCCTTACCTCTGGATTGATGTCGTATTGTCTATCTGCTTCTATATTTTGGTCGTCGTGGACCTCTTGTCCATGGATCTGTGCCGGCACGAAGACGGTTGCAGTAGGGACCCTCATCATTGTTCCATCTCTATTCCCTACGCGCCTTTCATCAATCTGGATGCTCAAGATTTTTCCTTTGTAGCCCTTCGACTCCCTTTGCTGCTCTGCTCCCCGAATTTCTTGCCCTATGGAGATCATTTTGCCCAGGGGAATGTATGAGTCCGAAGATCTTCTATAGATCCAAGCCAGGGGCTTCATTACAGAGGTCGTGGGCTCTTTGCGGCCATTGGTGCTTCTTGTCTTCTGCAGCCTGGACGCACTGGAAACCCTTGTTATAGCCATCCCCGCCATTGATCGATTTCAGGTTCTCGTGTCATTCTTTAGGTCCCTCCTATATATATATATATCTATGATATAGAAATATTAGTTTTTCTTTTTATATTTTAAATTAATTTTTTTTGGTAATTTTTTATGTTTGATTTTTTTTTCCCTTTTATATTTGTTTTTTGTTTTGCCATGTTTTTAAATTTTTTATGTTCTTTGGCAGATCTTGCACAAATCAGGGGATTGAGTATGCCAATGAGTTTGCCCACATTGTAGCTTGTTCTCACGTGATTTAGTCAAGGAAAGACGTGGCTGCCTTGGAATTATCACCGGTTCTTGAGCAGCGGAGGCAGGCAAGCAGCGGAAGAGATTTGAGCCAGTGATTGATTCAGATCTTAGCTGTATTGTGTGTAACAGGTGGAGCTGATACTGGATTGCTTGTGATAAGCATTGTACTTTGTAATGTTACATGACTCAATCATTAATATACAGATAGTTGGGGTTTTTAGCGAGATGCTTTCCCCGGGATACATACTGTGTTAATGTGTGAATGCTCTTGATGTTTTATTGTTATTGATGCTGCTATATTGATGATCAACGTAGAGGAGCTTATGTATTGTGTATGTTTTCCGCAATAGTACATGATCAGGATAATATCCATTGAATATGTGTTAAATTATTCAAAATTTCTACATTCATTACAATGGGTCGAGTTTTCCTACATTGTGCGTAAATTTGATGGTTGACTTTTAAATTTTGCTTGCAATGTGTCAAGTTGTCTTAGGCTAAGATTTTAAAGTCATCATATTTTTAGCAGTTAAAAAAGAAATTACTCTTGGTATAATGACTCTTTCATTCAGTGGTGCATTTTTAAAGTTTGTTTAGTCATAAATTTTTTTGATAATGTCATGGTTGAAAAATTGTCAAAATTTTAAGGTTTTTTAGCATTCCAGTATTCCAACATCATCGTTTTTCTTTTAGGTTGTTTTTCATGTTTTTTGGGGGTTTTTTGGGCTAGAGTTCTCATTTTGAGTTTGCAGTTCTCGTTTCAAAGTTTACATCGTTTTTCAGTGACTATGCTTTTGAATGCATAGATGGATTTAGTGCTCTAAAAGTCCCCTAGCAATTAGATTGTGCAAATTACAAAGCTAAAACTTACAATTTCAATATCCCTGGAAAAAGGGCCAAAACATCAAAGAATTAGACTACACTTAATGTATTATGTAAATGTGGATGAATATTGTTTCTTTGGATTTTGAGCAATGTGAGGTATTATGAGAACAATGTGTGCATGCCATTCTAATGCCAAATGCCTTTTGTGGCATCTTGGTGTCATGATGTGTCGCATGTGTGAAGTAAACCATTTCCATACATACAACATACAAAGAGACAATGCTAAAAAATATAGATACGCAATATTTATCCTCAACAATAAGACTACTAATAAATATGATTTATTAGAAGCAACATTTTCTCACAATACTCACCAAAAATCACAATTTCCAATGTTGATGTTTAACATCAAAGAATATCTATGTTGTTGTGTTAGATGTTAACATTATCAACAATAATGTTAAAATATCTTAGTTCAAATGGTTTGGTGAATAAATTATCTTCCTAGCTACTTGAGTTCAGTTCTCTAGAGATATGTTGGAACTGGTCTGTTTGGTGTAATAGTGACATTCGATCTTTCGAAGTTACCAATTCTCTAGAAATTCTCATTCTACTTTAGAAAAGAAAAAAAATACATTTGAACCTTATCAAAAGTGTAGCTCAATTTAGATACAGTAGTATGTCCCATTTCTTTAGTGCTTCTCTCCCTCTAACAACAAAAGGAATGATACCTCACTAAAGTAAGGCAACTCGGAGGGACGAAAGTGGCTAGGTTAATAAAAATATGGTTATCAGTTCAAGGATGCATGGTGACCCCAAACTATACCTAACCTTTCATTTTCACCTAATAGGTGATCATTGGCCTTATCTTCTAACTAACTAGCTTGGGTAAGATCTATCGGGACCTTTCTTGTAACTCATGCTTTTCACTTAAGCATATCAAATGTAGGTAGGTTATCATTTTGAGCATGGTGAAGGAGAGTGAGAGAAGCCCCATTTATTAAATAGCTGGAAGGACTAGGTTTATGTTAGTTCACTTTATCGACTTGTTATATGGAGTAAGAATCAATTCAAAGTTTATATAAAAAGTAATTGGAGCATTATCATATTTTTTTAATGAAGTTATTTGTTCTATAATATTTGTCACCTTTAAACATCATATATCATCTAAACATCTTATATTTATCCTCTCTATGAGATTTTCACCATGAAGTTATAGTTATTTTAAGTGAGAGTATACACATTGCCCTAATAATATAAGTCAAAATCATATTACTATATCACATGTGTATAAACTAACCAGAAAAATTATATTTTTAATAATTACTTTCATTACATCAATGTGTGTTGCAAAGAATTACAAGGTCCCTTGGTTATTTGGAATATTAATTATGGGCCACTAAGTCACATTATAACACCATATACAATTTTGTGCTAAGATAACAGCCTATCCACCAATAAGCACTACACTCACACACTAAGGGTAATTCTTAAATGATTTAAATAACTATACACTAACATGATAAGTAAGTTTGAAATATTTTACTTTGTTACATTGCTTTTTGCTCGAGGTTTGTATTTCTTCTCTCACTATCATCTTACATTATGATAATATAAAGGAAAATATTATAGGACATATAGAGAGGAGAATATGAGTAGTGTGCTCATTGTGAACACCCACTAGCACTCTAATACCAAACTTATGAGAGCATTCTCCAAATTAATAGCATTATAAAATAACAACATCATCAAAAATCATAGTGCACATTTTACTATGTACAATCTTAATATTATGGTGCAACTCATAAACTTAACAAATCAAATAGTCTTACAAAAACATTTATTTGTTTGGTTGAGAAAAAATCAACTCTAAAATCCATAAAGGTAAAAAATTAACAAATGAATAACAATGAAATCACTAAAAAAAACGTCCTGTCATGGAGGGTCAAGGGAGAATGGTTATCAGATTTCCCCGATGGTGTGTGACTTCAAGAATTTGGCAACTCGGGTACCTAAGCCCACCACCCCGCAAAATGAATGGCAAGTGCATGCAAAATCAACTTCAATAAGGCCCTTTGAATGTTCTGTAGTGTTATCCAAAGGAGGATGTGACGGTACTGACTGTGTCGATGCTCGATTGCAAATTGGTATTCCGTCGTTTTCAAAAGGTCTTGGCTAGCATGTTAGAATGTTAGCGAATTGACACAAGGGGATTGTGTCAGCTGGTTTAGGAATTATAGCAGTTTGCTAAACCTAAGCAAAAACTTGGGGATTTAGAGCCTCAAAGCACATTTCCTTACCAATAGTACATCAATTCACTGCATGGATCCTTGAGGCTCCAAAACAAGGGAGAAGGATGTCAGCCTGGAACGTGTGTTGGTAAACTGTCAAGAACAATCTGTTAGCTTTGAATGCACATGGTAGATTGTCGGGGACAATTTGTCATCATCATTACTGGGCTCCTGATAACACTAATATCATCTTGCATGCAGCGCATGGAGCATTGCCTTACACTGGTAACTATGAAACCGTTTTGTTATCTTAATCTAGCAATTCTTCTATTTTAGAACATCGAATTTGTTAGCTTGACTATAATTCCAAGTTGTGGCATTGTAAGTGAACTTGTTGCATGGATTATTTCGTTTATTTGGGCTAGTTCTGGTTTTCTTGAGATTTATTTCGGGTAGTGGAGAGGATTATTAGCTAAGGTGATCTCGTCATCTGTGAATTCTTCCTTACTTGTCTCGAACTTCTATCTTGCCCCAAAAAAACGTTGTGTCTACCTACTTAGGAGTCTGGGCCTCAAAGTATGGTTAGTGTTTGAAAATTTGTATCTTCCTTGTTGTGTTTGGATTTTGGGTCACACTTAGGTTGACCCTTTCCAACCAACACCTATGCTACTTTAGCACATGAGTAGGAGAGGAGTGGGGAGAAATTTAGGCCCCTAGCACTGTAACTGAACCCAACAGCGAGCCCAAGAGGCTTTTGGATCTTTTCAATCAATCGTTTGATCTAAGTGGATGTAGGTGGCCACCTGCTTATTCCACTTGGACCCCCACCATTTTCTCTTTCAGTTTTTTAGTTTCCTTAATTGTACCACAGTTTACTATTTTTGGCAGTTTTTCGGGTCTTGAACTTCCAGAGCCGTTTTGAGGTCCTAAACAATATTTTTGGAAATACCGAGACCGGTTTCAATCTTTGCTCATGTTGGCCACTCGAAATTTTTGGTCCTCGGATAGATATTTTTAACGAGGTATTGTGCGCGTCAAACGAAGATCGTATGCCAAAGTTATGACCCTGGGAAGTTGATGTACCAATTTACCCAAATGGGACCCATAGTTTTGGCACTTCGTCTCCTAGGGTTAGGTTTTTGGATGTTTAGGGTTTTCCATTATTTCTTAATAATAAATATGCATTCGAGCCTCATTGTAACACAGTTCATAGGCATGTAGCCACCACATCTCTTCTCAGAGATAAGCTACCATCGCCTGAGCTAGTCTTATTTCCATTATATATGTAAGCATATTTCAGTACTTGAGATTAATGAAATGAAGTGTTATTTTTGCTGCATCTTTGTATTTATGGTTATATCTGTAATTTGTAGACTTATTTAAGTTTGGATCAATGGTATCAGAGCAGTCTGCTCTTTCTCTGTTTTTCTTTGCATGTCCCCAACGAGGTCGGGATATAAGGAATTAGGGTTCGAACTGGTCGAACCTTTACGAGACCAACCTCGCAAATCTCGATGGCCTCCCATGGCGAAAGAGAAGAAATACGAGGGGGTGGGATAACCTTTCCAAATCTTACTCGAAGAAGCCATTGAGTGACATAGGAACGCGATGATGGACAACTTTACCCAGATCCTTCCGCAACTACCTAAGAGCGACACATATCCTTCCAACAGCTACTCTAGAAGCGCCACATCCTTTAAGGTACAAGTTAAATTTGACATCCCCATATTGGAGGGTTAGATAGATGTGGACGTCGTAGATAAATGGTTAAATATTCTAGAAGGATATTTTTCTATTCATTATTTTTCTAGCCGGGAAAATATTACTTTGTCACTTCTCAAAGCCACCCCCTACGTCAAGCACTGGTGGGAAACCTACTGTGAGAAGAAGGACAAAAGTACACCCTCACTATTTCTAGTCGCACCCACTGGGAATTTATTCTGTGACACCATCAAGGAGCAGTACTACCCTGTCGGGAGCTATGAGGATAAATACACAAAGTGGACCACGCTGTAGCAGGGAAGGGACCAAGACGTGTGAGAGTTTACCAATGTTTTTCATACCCTTCACACGAAGTTGGGTATCGAGGATTCTGAGAAACATTTGGTAGTCAAGTATCGTGACTGCTTACACAAGTACATCCAATATGAGATGGAGTTCTTGGAAATCTCCTCGCTTGGCACGACGTACCGATATGCTGTCAATATTGAGCAGAAGTTTAAATAGAAAATGTGAGACTTTGGATCTTCAAATCCAAAGCAAGGGAAAGGAGCCCCCAAACTGCAAAGCAAAGGGAAAATCCAAGGCAAGACAACCCAAGATAACCCGCCAAAGCCGCAAGCAAAGAACAACACCACGAAGATAAAGAAGGACACGGAAAGTGGTGTGAGTTCCATAAGAGCTCCACTCACAACACAAGTGAGTGTCAGGCCAAGCAGTCACAAGTGGTTGAGCTAAAGGCTTTCGAGTCAGACACATGTTCCAACTCTGAGTCAAAACCTGACAAGGGGAATGGCAAAGGGAAGCATATCATTGAAGAGGAGCCCAGTGCCACTGTGGCCGCCACTAAGATCCATAATATTAAGCCTAAAGATCCATAGGAGGGGGAGCGCCTATTCCACTCACACACGTGTGTGAAGGGTTCTCCGCTATAGTTCATTGTCGACAACGGGAGCCAAAATAACCTCATTTCAGCAGAGGTCGTGAAGCGGTTGGGCTTACCAACTACCACACATCCGCAGTTGTACACCATCAGGTAGCTTCACCAAGGATGAGATCTCCGCGTTAGCCAGTAGTGTCGACTTCCCTATAGCATCAAGCCCTTCATAGATGAGGTATTATGTGATGTTGCTCCACTTGAAGCTTGTGATGAATTATTAGGACAACCATACTAGTAGAAGTGGCATGTTGTATATGGGTCTAGACCCCACTCTGTTATTATTTCTTTAGGTAGTAAGTTATACAGAATACCGGATGTAGCCCCACTTATCGCCATCTCTTTGATCTCTGTTAAGAAATGCAATAAGATCATCTCCCATACTAGGAAATTTGTTTTCTTTCTGATTCACTCTCAAAGTAAGGGGGAGATCGTAGCCACATCCATGACCCCAAGAAGGGTTCCTCCACAGCAAAAGTAGATGGATACAATTGTGTAAGAACACAAGGACATCTTCTCCTCACTCACAGTGGTACCCTTGCACTGTTAGGTCAAGCATTCAATCAATCTGAATCTAGGAGCACCTTTACCCAACAGGCTGATATATCGCAACTCCATTCTGGAAAATGAAGAGATCAAGCAGAAAATCAAGGATTTGTTGCAAAAAGGGTACATCTGACCAAGTTCTTCATCTTGTGAGAGCCTAATTGTACTTGTACAGAAGAAAGATGAGGTGCAGAGGCTTTACATTGGTTATCAGGCACTAAACAAAATCACTGTCAGGAACAAGTATCCAATCCCACGAATTGATGACCTTCTGGACCAACTCAAGGGGGCCAAGTATTTCAGCAAGATCAATCTGAAGTCTTGCTATCACTAGGTTCCAATAGAGCCCACATATGTATGGAAGACCGTCTTCAAATCCAAGGAAGGCCTTTTTGAATGGTTGGTTATACCCTTCGGGTTGACAAAATTCCCCTGATACTTTTATGAGGCTAATGGATGACATATTGCGGCCCTTCACCAACTCATTCGTGGTTGTTTATCTGGATGACATCCTCATCTTCAACAAGAATTGGGAAGAACACTTGCAACACATTTGGTAGGTCCTTCAAATGCTTCGGCAGCAAAAATTGTGTGCCAAATTGTAGAAATACACCTTTGGCATGAGCCAAGTACAATATTTGGGTTACATCATAGGTGAGTGTGGCGTGCATATGGATCTAACTAATATCCAAGTCATTCGGGGTTGGCCAACCTCGACCACTCTAATGGAGCTTCGTAGCTTTTTGAGCCTTGCAAATGTTTATCAGAGGTTTGTGTTGGGATTCTCTAATATCACTTGGCCTTGGAGTCAAATTACTAAGGGCAGGGCGAAAGTAAAGTTTTCCTAGTCCGAGTCCCAACGGAAGTCATTTGTTGAGTTGAAGCACCGACTCTGCTCTGCACCAGTACTCACACTACCAGACTTGTAGCAACCATTTGAAATCGAAACAAACACCTCAAACTATGCTATTGGTGCAGTCCTCACCCAACACAGACATCCAGTGGCCTATCATAGTGAGACACTTTCCGATAAAATTCGGAAGTACCCCACCTATGATAAAGAGATGTATTACATCGTGTAGGCTTGCTGAAAATAGAAGAATTACATTCTGGGGAAGAAGACAATCATCTACACCTATCACCGACCTCTTCAATTTATACAAACACAAGGGAAGTTGCACAACGATAACCATCAGAAGTGGTCAACATATCGGCAACAATTCCACTTGAACATTAAATACAAAAAGGGTAGCACTAATAATGTTGCAGACTGTCTCAATCGACTCCCAGTTGCAACACTGACTATTGTTCTCAACTCTTGTGGCCACGAGACCTTTGGATGGTCACAACCATACAAAAATGATCCAGAGTTTTCCTCCACATACCAAATGCTAGTATATGGAAAGCAAGTTCCTGATTTCCACCTCCATGACGCATTATTATGCTATTTGGGCCACCTTTTTGTTCCTTCAAGCGAGCGTTCCAAGTTGATTTCGGAGGCGCACTACAGTCGGGTCACAGGTCACTTTGGTCTGAAGAAAACTGTGGTTGTACTACAAAAAGTAATTTTGATGGCCCAAACTTTGACTGGATGTTGGGAAATATATCAAATCATGCACTGCTTGTGCCATTGCCAAGTCAACCATCAAGAAGCAAATTTTGTACACTCCTCGTCCTACTCCCAACCACCCGTGGGAATCCATCTCCATGGAATATATGTCTAGCTTCCATTCTACCAAGCATGGTAATGATTGTATTTGTGGTCGTGGACATATTTTCTAAGATGGCTATATTAGCGGCCTGCAAGAAGAGTATCACAACAGAGGAAACTGCCAAACTCTTCTTTGAATGAGTATGGGTACATTTTGAGATCCCGCAGACCATTATATTAGATCGGGATAGTGGGTTCCTGAGCACATTCTAATCAATCCTCTGGACACTATTGGACACCAAGCTCACCAAGTCGATTGCCTTCCATCTCGAGACGAAGATCGTCAATAGGATGATAGTGCACATACTCTGCATGTACAACTCTAAGCATCCACGAACCTAGGATGAGAGTCTTCCCTATGTGCATCACAGTTATAATAGACCTATTCATAGCTTGACTAGTTGTAGTCCCTTTCAAGTGGGTCTAGGATTTCAACCATTGTGTTTGATTGATGTTTCCATGCCTCATGCGACTACACAGATTGAATCCACACATGTATTTTCTGAGGCTGAAAAAGACACCAAGTTTATTTAATGCATCCAAAACATCCGCTAGTAGGTTCACAACATCTTGGAGAAGTCAAATGCATAGTACAAGCAGCGACATGATCAACATCGGGTGCCACACAAGTTTCAGGTGGACGACAAATTTTGGTTGCATTTAAGAAAGAATGCCTTATCGGAGCCCATTGGCAACTTTGACCACTCCAATGTGGTCCTTACACCATTACCAAGGTTGTGGGAGACAATGCTTTTGAGCTCAACTTTCCCCCATTCCTTGGCCTGCACCCAGTGTTCAATGTGGATCGCCTTCGACCATACTTTCCACCATTACTGGACACATCAGACATTGCAAAACAACTCACACCAATAGAGTTAAACCCAGACTGCATGGAACAGGCCACAATTGATCGGATTATGGACACACAGGTCAAGAACACTCGCAACAGAAGATCCAACTATATAGGGTTATCAAAGTTGTCCAACTCCTACACCAAGGCAAGTGGCTCACTAGGGACCAAGTTCAATAGAAGTTTCCCCATCTCATGGAGGCATTCAACACAATGGAGACCATTTCTACATAAGGGGTGAGGACTGCTCCAGGTGGATGTCAGTGGCCACCCACCTATTCCACTTGGACTTGCACCATTGTCTCTTTCAAATTTTTAGTTTTCTTAATTGTAGCACAATTTACTATTTTTGGCAGTTTTTTGGGTCCTGAACTTCTAGAGTCGTTTTGAGGCCCTAAACGATGTTTTTTGGGGAAATTGTTATCATGATGATTTTTTAAGTTCTACTCCTCAGATATATCTTTCTAACAAGGTATTTTTCACGTCAAATGGAGATCATATGCCACGACCACAGTATGTTGATGTACTAATTTACCCAAATGGGGCCCATAGTTTCAGTGCTTCATCTCCTAGGGTTAAGTTTTTGGATGTTTAGGGTTTTCCATTGTTTCTCAACAATAAATAATCCTTTGAGCCTCATTATAACACAATTCAAAGGCATGTAGCGACCACATCTCTTCTCAGAGATAAGTTACCATCGCCCAAGCTAGTCTTATTTCCATTATGTTTGTAAGCATATTACAATATTTGAGATTAATGAAATGAAGTGTTATTTCTGCTACATCTATGTATTTATGGTTATATCTATAATTTGTTGTGTTCTTGTTTATGTTCGGATCAGTGATATAAGAGCGGTCTTCTCTTTCTCTATTTTTATTTGCATGTCCCCAATGAGGTCGGGATATAAGGAGTTAGGGCTCGAATTGGTCAAACCTTTGCAAAATGAGCCTCGCAAATCCCGACGGCTTCCCATGGCAGAAGAGAAGAAAGATGAGGGGGTGGGAGATCCTTTCAAAATCTTGCTAGAAGAATCCCTCTAGTGACATAGGAATGCAATGATGGAAAAATTTGCCCAGATCCTTCAGCGGTTACCCAAGGACGACGCGTCTCCTTCCAGTAGCTACTCTAGAAGCACCATACCCTTTAAGGTACAAGTTAACTTTGACATCTCCATATTTGAGAGTCAGATAGATGCGGACGCCGTAGATAAATGGTTAAATTTTCTAGAAGGATATTTTAGTGTTCATGATTTTTCCAGTCGGGAAAAGATTACTTTTGCACTTCTCAAAGCAGCCCCCCACGTTAAGGATTAGTGGGAAACCTACTGCGAGAAGAAGGATGAAAGTACACCCTCACTATTTTCAGCTCCACCCACTTGGAATTCATTCCAGGTCGCCATTAAGGAGCAGTACTACCTTGTCGGGAGCTATGAGGATAAATACATAGTGGACCATGCTACAATGGGGAAGGGAACAAGATGTGTCAGAGTTTACCAATGTTTTTCATACCCTTCGCATGAAGTTGGGTATCAAGGATTCTCAGAAAAATTTGGTACTCAAGTGCCGCCACTGCCTACATAGGTACATCTACTATGAGATGGAGTTCCTGGACATCTCCTTGCTTAGAACGACATACTGATACGCTGTCAAGATTGAGCAGAAGTTTAAACATAAAAAATGAGACTTTGGATCTGCGAATTTGAAGCTAGGGAAAGGCGCCCCCAAACCACAAAGCAAAGGGAAAATCCAAGGTGGGGTGACCCAAGATAACCTGTTGAAGCCGTAAGCAAAGAAAAACACCACGAAGACAAAGAAAGACATGGGAAAGTGTGTGAGTTCCATAAGAGCTCCACTCACAACACAAGTGAGTGTCGAGCCAAGCAGTCACTAGTGGTTGAGTTGAAGGCTTCTGAGTCAGACGCATGTTCCAACTTTGAGTCAGAACCTAATAAGGGGAATTACAAAGGGAAGTAGATCATTGACGCAGATCCCAGTGAAATTGTGGCCACCACCAAGGTCCAGAAGATTGAACCTGAAGATCTGGAGGAGGGGGAATGCCTATTCCACTCACATATGTGGGTGAAGGGTTCTCCATTGGAATTCATTATTGATAGCAGGATCCAAAAGAATCTCATTTCAGCAGAGGTCGTGAACTAGCTAGGCCTACCAACTACCGCATATTTGTAGCCTTACACCATCCGATGTTTTCACCAAGGACGAGATCTCCATGTCAACCAGTAGTGTCAGCTTCCCTACAACATCAAGCCCTTCACGGATGAGGTACTATGTGATGTTGCTCCACTTGAAGTTTGTGATGTATTATTAGGAAAACCATACTTATGGAAGTGACATGTTGTATATGAGTCTAGACTCCGCTCTCTTATTATTTCTTTGGGTAGTAAGTTATATAGGATACCGAAGGTAGCCACACCTATCGCCATAGGCTTTGATATTTGCTAAGCAATGTAGTAAGATCATATCCCAGACTGAGAAATTTGTTTTCTTTCTGATTCACTCTTAAAGTAAGGGGAAGATCGCAACCACATCCATGGCCCCTAGGAAGGGTTCCTCCACACAACAAAAGCAGGTGGATACGGTCATGGAAGAATACAAGGACATCTTCTCCTCACCCATAGGGGTAATCTTGCACTAACAAGTCAAGCATTGGATCGATCTGACTCCCGAAGCACCTCTACCCAACAGGTCGATATATCGCCACTCCATTCTAGAAAATGAAGAGATCAAGTGGAAAATCCAAGAGTTTATGCAAAAATGGCACATCTGACCAAGTTCCTCACCTTGTGAGAGCCTAATTGTAGCTATACAAAAGAAGGATGGGACCTGGAGACTTTGCATTGATTATCAGGCACTAAACAAAATCACTGTCAAGAACAAGTATCCAATCCCACAGATTGATGACCTTCTGGACCAAATCAAGGGGGCCAAGTATTTCAGCAAAATCAATATGAAGTATGGCTATCAATAGCTTCCAATAGAGCCCACAAATGTACAGAAGACTGCCTTCAAATCTAAGGAATGCCTTTTTGAATGGTTGGTTATGCCCTTTGGGTTAACAAATGCCCCTGCTACTTTTATGAGGCTAATGGATGACATCTTGCAGCACTTCACCAACTCATTCATGGTTGTTTATCTGGACGACATTATCATCTTCAACAAGATTTGGGAAGAATACTTACAACACATTTGGTAGGTCTTTCAAACCCTTTAACATCACAAACTATGTTCCAACTTGGAGAAATGCAACTTGTCATGAGCCAGGTCCAATATTTGGGTTACATCATAGATAAACATGGCAGGCACGTGGATCTGTCTAAGATCCAAGAAATTCGAGATTGGCCAACCCTGACCACTCTAACGGAGCTTCGTAGCTTTTTGAGCCTTGCAAATTTTTATCGGAGGTTTGTGTTGGGATTCTCCCATATCACTTGATCTTTGAGTCATATTACTGAGGACAGGAAGAAAGAAAATTTTTCCTGGTCCGAGTCCCAATAGAAGGAATTCGTTGAGTTGAAGCACCAACTCTGCTCTGCACCGGTACTCACATTGCCAAACTTGCAGCAGCCATTTGAAATTGAGACAGACGCCTCAAACTATGTTATTGGTGCAGCCCTCACCAAACATGGGCATCCATTGACCTCTTCTTATAATCTCTAGTTGAGTCTTCAACAACCAAATTAATCAATGGATGAGATCATCTCCAAGTCGATCCATGTGATTTTATAGAGGATTCTCACATTTTAAAATTAATTACTATTAATTATCCACTAAATGATGGTCAATTAATTTAATTGAGTTATTTCTAAGTGGAATTTCCAGAAACGACTTCTGGGTTTTGGATAACTCCTGTGTTTTAGCCTCTCCACAAATTTTCGAGACTAGAACACCATATGATGCTACATAAACTAACATTCATATTCTCCCCCATTATCTAGTGTGAGAGATCTAGCACCAATCACTTCTTTTGATTCCCAACTGCTATACGTTTGTTGATAGACTTTTGTGGTGTGATGATTTTGTAGACACTCTATTTATGTTGCAAGTGCTTCAATTTCTACAGTTTTCGACAAATTACTCTATAGACAGATGACCAAAAACATTTGGTTTCCCATTGGGTAGTCTGAGACCATCTGCCATAAAGATGGTTGACAATGGATGGTTTAACTATGTACTAAAAAAAATGATTTTGTGAGGAAATACAATATTTGTTTACGAAAAATATCACTAAAGAAACACCCACTCACATATACCACGAATATGAGGCTAGCCAAGAGAAGATAGCATATTGAATCTCTTGACCGTTCATATTCCATATTGTATTGGGGGGAGAATAAGACAAGTTTGTTGGAAAATGTGTTAGAAAATCATAAAGGAAGAAAGGTTTCTTTATCTTGATAATTACTTGTGATTTCTTAGCGATCTTATTAGCCTTTTTTATGTCTTATTTTATCTTCTTATCATTAAATAACTATCAAAACCAAATGCATGAATATCAAGGCAATAAATGACACAATATGTAGGCTCCAAGCCAAGGAAAAACCCCTCTTCTAGGGGAAAACCAAAAAATTCTCTTCTCTTCCTTTAGAACCAAATCAAATGAGACAATAAAGACCTTTTGACCAAGACAAATGCCTCTTCCAATCCACCAAGCCAACCTCCCAAAATAGTCCTTCCAAGATGACAAAGATCAGCTTCTAGTCAACAAGAGGCAACCTTCTTCAACATTGCATCAATCACAAATTTCGTCCTCCTGCAATGAGATTTCGGCCTCCTACTGCACACCTGCAATTTCAGCCCCTTACTGCGACTCAGAAACTCACATCTCTGGGAGAATGAGAAGGAAATTCTACTTGTTTAGCTTGACAAAAGTTTGTTCCTACTTTACTTTGGTTTCTTACTCCTTACTAGGCTTCTTCACACCTTTTTCTTCCTCTCTTAACTGCAGATCGAAGCTTGCTTACATGGATGCTCAAATAGGTCAAATTGCACTTCTACATAGTGCATTTTTGTGTGGCTGAATTCCATTTATGAGGCTGACTTGACTGCACTTGAGGGCCAACTTGGTGGAGACAAAAAATGAATTTTTGACTCAAAAATAAATTTATTATTTGATACAATAAGCCCAAGAAGGTTCTAATACAAAATGACAAGGGAAATGACTCATGACATAAACCCTAGAAGCACACAATGGGTGCTTAGACCTAGAAACAAAATAAATAAATCATGAAACCCATGCTTATAAATAATTTTCTTTTACAATATTTTTTTCTTTTGACAAACACATACTAATTACATCATGTCATGAGCTAGACAATAATTATGTAGGCCGATACTAGTTACATTTCTCAACAAAATGATCCTTGATGACTATTGAAATGTTGTGTGAGCTTTTGAATTGTGCCCATATACTATATATTTCTTTGTTGTGTCAAATGTGAGTATGCTAAGGTGAAACATTGTGTGATGAAGTGTTAGTGCAACCATATTTGTCATACATGATTGATTCAGATCACTACACTACATTATTTTGATTTTTGAAACTAACAATCATGAAGTGACTATAAGCCCATATTAGACTTATGTCAACTTTCTTTTCTATATGAATCCAAATTGTCCCATATGAAATCCTTCAAAATCAAGACTCCTTGTTTAGGGGTTGTTGGCCCCTAATAATTGTCCTTGTAGTTCAAAAAACTTATTGATTTCCTCCATGGGTTACCACTTGATGGCCTTGCTTATTTGTTTTTATCCCAATCTAATAAAGTTCAATGATTCCATGTCTACTTTCATTCAAAATTGTCATCATCTAGTTCCATGTCAACACCGATGTATGTTCTTTAAGAAGTGGCACAACAAATTTCTTAGCATCTAGGTCTAGCATTAATGGCTCATAGTGCTTCAAAAGGTTTGTGTTAGACATCAAATGAATATGCCAGTGAATTCAACTTAAACAAGTTCCCTCTAATATCCTTGATAATTGTGATTGGGACATATTTGAGTTAATTGAGCTATCTTTCTCCTTGAAGCAATCATTTTTAACATATGATTTCAGACATAAAATTAGTAATTTGTACAATGTTGATCATGCTTGTTATTTTGCTTTAGTTGACTCTTTTACAGAGTTTTGTGAACCCAATCATGAATTTTTTGGATGATGTTAATGAACCTTAACATTGGTCCTTGGAAAAATGATCCTGTGTTTCCCTTGTCACAAGAATATGGCCCAGTGTAGCTAGTGGATCATTGGTTAGATCCTCGGGTAGGAATCTAAGGCACACCTCAAATGGTAAAGTTCTTGTTACATTGTGTCATTGCACAAGTGTACTTGCAATGTACATATGAGGGGTTGGAAAAAATCCATGGAATGTAAAAGGTTAATATACACGATATTTGAACAATGGCATAATTTACCACCTCAATTTCTCCATTTATTTGTGGATAGAACACAATAATCATCTTTAATTTGGTCCATCAATCCCCACAATGCTTGCCAATAGTAAAAATTGTTATCATAGTCAAAGATGATTAATAACAGTAAATCAAAATGCATCCAATATTTTTTGAAGAACAACTTGTTGGAAATACTGAGAGGGGGGTGAATCAATATTTCTTTTAAAATTGTTACTTTACCAGTTTAGATCACTTTTAGACAAAACACAAAATGAACAATATAGAGTAAATTATTTTATTAATCAGAAGAAATGAGGAATCAAACCCTCTTCTTTACAATAAATCTAGTAAAATAATAGTTTAGGGCTCCAACCCTAGATGAAGACACTGATCTCTAACCCACCAAGATCCAAACTATGTTGATTTGTGGTAGCATCAGATGTGCTCTAGCCATGAAAATTGGTGGAGAGGCTAAAGCGAATGAGATATCCAAGACCCATAAATAGTTTGGGGAAATTCCACCTGGTTAGAGAGATATTAAAAAAATTAATATTTTTAATGGGGTTCCTAAGTCTAAACTTAGGAAATTTAAAATATTAATGGGTATTAATATAAGACGGTGAGAAGGTTCTAAATGACATGGATCAAGACAAATATAATCTTAGCCATTGATTAGAGACTTAATCTCAGTCGTTGAAGAGTCAACAGGAAAAGTATAAGAGGAGGCTTGAGGGTCAATTGGAGACACACCCAGATTGATTAGTCAATTTGTTTTTCTAGAGCAGGGTGTGCTGAGAAAATTCGAACAAGTGATCTGTTGCAGCGAGGGGCAATGAGTACATAGCAAAGAGGCAGAGATAGTGCCTAAGGGTTAGCACAATGATTGAAGAGGCTGACGCAAAGGCAGCGAAAGCTACGCAGAGGTAGATAGAGACTGCGCAGAGGCTGAAGAGCCTACATGGGTGACGTAGAAGGCCAAAGAGATGACGCAGAGAGGTACAAGTCTGATGTAGAATGTTCAGGAGCTACGCTGAGACTAGCAGGGTTGACACAGAGCATAGGAGAAGCGCCAGAAGGATTTTCATGGCGCAGACTAGAGCTGAGAGGCTGAATATTTGTCTCTGGGAAGAGGTATTACTATCGTGTAACAATC
Organism: Pinus taeda; assembly: GCA_000404065.3. Classification (NCBI taxonomy): domain Eukaryota; kingdom Viridiplantae; phylum Streptophyta; class Pinopsida; order Pinales; family Pinaceae; genus Pinus; species Pinus taeda. Next base: position 434,481 of record APFE030218296.1, on the reverse strand, counting down.
TCTGTTGGGTGAGCCATTTCGACACCCTAGTTGTACTCAATAAATATGCATAATAATAAAACCCTCAGAATTGTTGCACCGGTTTTTCCGAGGACGATTGTCAAAAAATAACGGTGTCCCTTGTCTGTTTGTTTAGTATTTCAGTTGTTGATCTGTATATGAGTTAAGGTTGCATTTGTGTTTATTTTCAGTATTTGTATGTATAAATAACTTGTTAATGGAATAAACAAGTAGGTGAAATAAACCTGAGAATGCAGTAGGGATTTCTAACGTGTCAGACATAGAAATTTCAACATGGTACCATAGGATTGCAGATCACAGGAGCACTAAACGCACCAACAGATATCGGAAATTTGTAGCAGTAGCAATTGTCCCGAGAGACAGAGCTACTCCTAAGTAGAAGGCAACAGAGAAGGAGTGACACAGAGGGCCTACGTCATCATTTCAAGCCAGAGAGAGGGTTAGCGCAGAGGAAGAGAGAGGCAGAAGAGGCTCACGAAGAGCCACACCATCCTACTCAACCAGGTAGGCTTGACACAGTTGGCTAGAGGAGTGATTCATCCTTTGTCGGGATTGCGCAGAACTAGAAGGCTCAGTTTCTTTAGTTTATGGGGACTACGGAGCTATGGGTAGATTGTGGATTAGGAAGCTGGTGGGGTGTTGTTTCTATCGAAACAGAACAATACCTAACATGAGAAAACTAAGGTAGAGGGATTAGCTTCCTTGACGGATTTCTAGCCAAGGAGTCCAGATCCAAGTTGCAGTTGCAAAGAGGATTGGAGAGGAGTGGCTCGACATTTGGTGGGAAGATTTCCTGCAGGGAAATCAGGACTTAGAGGGAGATTTCAAGGAGGGAAGTCGAAACTCAGAAGGAGTCCAGAAGAGGAGTGGAGATGGCAATGAACGGATTGAGGGATCAGGATAGGTTGGATGGGGCTTCCAACTTCATCATATGGAAGGCCAGGACCCTATCAGTCTTGTATACACATTACATCAACGGCTTCGCCTTGAGAACCATGGCTATTCCAGTTGACCCAACTGATAATGAGAAGTATGAGAATGTAATGGCGAGGGAAAAGTGCATAATCCTTGATGGGGTCAAGGATCATGTCCTACCACATATTCCCGAAAAGAACACAGCAAACGAGATGTGGGATACTTTGACGACATTGTATCAGGGCACTTTCGTGCAGCGGAAGATGCTTTTAGAGAATTAGTTGTGGTCGTATCAGATGTAGAAGGGAGAGAAAATAGATCTATACCTCCTCAGATTGTAGGAGATTCGGGACCAACTTACTTCCATAGGGGCCATGTAGGATTAGGAGTTCATGGTGAGGACCTCCCTGAATGCAGTCTCTGAGGAGTGGGAGACATTTGTCTAAGGAATTTTGGGCAAAGCTACTCTTCTAGGAAAGGGAGAGATGTGGGCATCTCCTCGCCAAGAAGAGATTAGATGGTTGACTAAGGCGGGGAGTAGCAACAAAGGAGGTCTAATCAAGAAAGAGGAGGAGGAGGATGCGGATCTAGCATTTGCAAGACAACAAGGAAAGAGGAAGAAGAAGGATATCTCCAAGGTGAAGTGCTTCCATTGTGGGGAGTTGGGTCATTATGCATCCCAGTGTCTCAGGAAGAAGAACAAGGGAGAGGCTTCTGTCTCCAAGGCAGCTCTAGCTAAGGTAGAGAAAGAAGTCGAGACTGATGACGACTGTGCCATGAGTGCTCATGCACCTCTAAAGAAGAGGCGGGGTGACATCGAGCTGTAGACAGGAGGGCTACAGAAGATGAGGGGCAAGATCCTTGAGGTACCCAAACTCTTGGATCATATCCGGCTACGGGAGCCCTGAATGATAGTAGCAGGATGACGAATGTTGGGTAGGAACAAGATGTGATGGAGCGACAAGGCAGTGCTAGAGTGCAAAGGTTCGTAGTAGCTTAGTGGGGGTTGCAGCAGTGCGAGAGGCACAAAGGTGGTTGCAACAGTGTGAGAGGAACATAGGTGTTTCTAGTAGTGCGAGAGGCACAAAGGTGTTTGTAGCAACACAAAGGTAGCAGAGGGAGCACAGGATAGCAACAGAGGTAGCTTCATCATCAGGAGGCTTCCAGACTGACAAGGATGCCAGTATTTGGGTAGATCAATTACTTACTTCTCAGCGACTGAGTTGCAGTGCAGTAGTTAGCAGTTAGAAATGCAGATGTAGTAGTGGAAGTGGCAGAGCCATGGGTAGCAGTACAGGAAGTAACAATGCAGTGTATGTTGGGTAGAAGGCCAAGCATCGACATAGGTATTGATGAGGGAGGATCAGTGTGATGTTCAGTGGTGGAGGATTACTAGAGCACATTCCTAGTTAAGAGGGAGTGTTGATTTGTGGTAGCATCGGATGTGCTCTAGCCATGAAAATAGGTGGAGAAGATAAAGCACATGAGATCTCCAAGACACAGAAATGGTTTGGGGAAATTCCACCCGGTTAGAGAGATATTAAAATAATTACTATTTTTAATGGGGTTCCTAAGTCTAAACTTAATAAATTAAAATATTAATGGGAATTAATATAAAAATAGGTGAGAAGATTCTAAATGACATGGATCAAGCCAAATCTAATCTTAGCCATTGATTATAGACTTAATCCGGGTCGTTGAAGAGTCAACAGAAAAAGTATAAGAGGAGGCTTGAGGGTTAGTTAGAGACACACCAATATTGATCAGTCAATTCGATTTTGTGGTGCAGAGTGTGGTAAGAAAATTCTAACAAGTGATATGTTGCAGCGAGGGGCAGTGAGTACATAGTAGAGAGGCAGAGATAGTGCCTGAGGGCTAGCGCAGTGACTAAAGAGTCTGACGCAGAGGCAGCAGGAGCCATGCAGAGGTAGTGAGAGACTATACAGAGGCTGAGGGGCCTGCCTAAGTGACGCAGAAGGTTAGATAGTTGACTCGAAGAGACAGAAGGTTGACGTAGAGGGTTTAGGAGCTACGTTGAGACTAGTAGGGCTGACACATAGCCTAGGAGAAGCGCCAAAATGATTTTCGTGGGGCAAGCTAGAGTTGAAAGGCTGAATATCTGTCTCCGAGAAGAGGTATTATTGCCATGTAAGAATCTCTATTGGATGAGCCATTTTGGCACCCTAGTTGTACTCAATAAATCTGCATAATAATAAAACCCTCAGAACTGTTGCACCAGTTTTCTGCATCGGGTTTTTAAGGGGACGATTTTCCAAAAATAACGGTGTCCCTTCTGTGTTTATCTAATATTTTAGTTGTTGATCTGTATATGATTTAAGGCTGCATTTGTGTTTTTTTCTTCAGTATTTATATGTATAAATAACTTTTTAATGGAATAAACAAGTAGGTGAAATAAACTTGATAATGCAATAGGGATTTCTAACGTGTCAAACTTAGAAATTTCAACAACCTATAATTTTCCAAGCACCAACTTGGACTTCATGAGGCTCAAACCTCTAAGGCTCCAACCCTATCTTTCACAAGGCTCCAACCTTGTCTCTATGAGGCACCAACCTCTAGGGCTCCAACCCTCTCCATTGGCACAAGCTCCAACCTAATCTTCTTGAGGACTCCTATCTTCTAGGGCTCCAACCCTCAGCTTCAATTCTTCAAGAGAAGGTCAATGGTTCTCCAAGGCTTCCAATGTCTTCTGCAACAATCCCTAACAGTATCTTCAACGATGCTCTCAATCAATATTCAGTAACCCTTCATTCATTAATGACAACTTTGTGATTCTCAGTACGTGTCTCCACAACTCTCCATGATACCCAAACAAACTTCTCCAAGGTTACTTTATGATGGCTTCAATAATGCATCATGGTCTCCAATAATGTCTCCAACATCAGCTTCAAGATGTCTTCAAAATATCTTCAGTAATGCTCCTAAGTATCTTCAATAAGTTGCTCAAGTTATGCACCAAACAAATCTTCTATTGCTTCACAATGTTTTCAACCAAGGAGGTCTACAATGGTTCTCCAAAGAATGTCTCCAATAGGCTACCCCTAGAAGTCTCCAATGTCTGCTTTGAAAACAAGTCTACTCCAAAGGCTGCTCCAACAAATATCTCCAAGAGGGCTTCTTCAAAATATTCATCAATTTCTTTAATGGGACTTCTTCAATTTACTTCTGCATTCTTCAAATGTTCCAAGTCTGAGGTAGTCTCAAGGAGCTTCCAAAAACAAATATCAAACCATAGATTGTTCCCAAGATTTGTAGTCTTTAGGTCTCTACTTCACAAGTTTGTCACTGTAGACTTCAACAGATGCCCAATATCTCACTTGAAATCTAGTCCAACTGTGCCAACCAAACCTACCCTCAAATTTCTTGACAAAGGTCCAAGGTATAAATGCAAATTCCTTGAGATGTTAAGTCTGGGCTTGAGTAGGACTACTCGAGCCTTCTGTCCTTAAGTCGAAGTATCATAGATTCACTGGCTCGAGGTTATGATTACAGAACCGAGTCCTAGAACCAAACATCCAAGGTGGCTGACCAAGCCCTAACACTATCACAGGTTCCACAGATTGTTGTCCTCAAGTTTATGAATCCAAGCTCTTTTGCAATTCCGAGTTTCTAGCAGGTCACTAGTCTTAGGCTCTATGGGAGATGGTTCTTATAGATCCGAGCTCCTTTTCCACAAGTCTGAGTCTTGTTCAACTATAGTTCTGAGCCTCTCCAATTCTCGAGCCTTCACCAATCTGTAGTTTCAAGCCTCTTTATAGGTTTTTCTGAGTTGCTTAAAATGAACCTCCTCAGGATTGTTCTTTAGATCCGAGGCCAATAATACTTCCACAGTTCTGAGGTGAGGTCTGTCCTCCCATAGGCAATTCCCTAAGCCTTCCAGATCAATGAAACAAGTCCGAGTTATGTCAATTCTTCCACTGGATTGTTCTTAAGGTATACTACTTGGTCTGAACCTCTACAAATAAGCTTCCACAAGTCTGAGGTCTGTATTTCTATCTTGAATGATAACCCAACACATAAAATAGCGCAAACATCAATATTCTACATCTTTCTCGATCTCCTTTCTCCTTTTGTCCTCTTATCCGAGTTCTTCACCGAGTTGAATACTTAGAATCAGGTGTTTGAACTTATATTTATACAAGTTTTGACCTTTAATGAAAATACATGTCTCTTGGATTATGAGTCAACTTGCACATGTTGGCTCATGTTGGCTAGCATAAAAAATATATTATTCCAACTTGTAAAATTATTTTCTCTCAGCCTATGAGGAGTTAGAAGGCATGTAGTAGCTCGTTGGAAAGAGATCAATGTATTCTACGAGCCTATGCCAATTCCATCCTTAAAAGAGGTCAATTTTCCATCAATAAAATTATATTTGTGAACTGCCATCATTATTTTATCCATGGCAATCTTGGTTTCATCATATGTTTTTTGATAATGTTGTGGAATTCAAGGTAAAGGCTCTTTTACATGGGTTCTTCATTTGCAAGGGTTATGACATTTTTAACAAGGCTAGAACATCATATATCAAGCATCAATTCTAGGGCTTGCATCAAGAATTTAGGGCTAGGGCTTTAGGGTTTTTATAATGTAGCTAGGGAATTTGGCATATACATCATAATGCAAGGGCATCTTTAGCACCTAGGGTTTCTTTCACATTAGGATTTCAATTCTCAGGTTTTTCATTATATTTCAATATTCATGCTTAGGGTTCTCTCTTAGAGTTTGCATAAAGAGAGTCTTCAATGAGGTTAGGTAAACATCACAAGAGGGTTATTCATCCATCAAAAAGGTTAGAACATTTTCCATCTCCAACGATGCCATATTGACATCAATGATAACTTTGACCAACACAACTAAGCTTCATGTTTTGTTGTAACAATCTTCTCATATGGTATTATGATTAGATTTGCTCAAAAATTACATTATAAAGAACAACCTCACCTAAAACATTGCCCCTAACTTTATCTCTTCGAAATGCATACAATATGTGTCGTATAGATCATAATGAATATGAGATCTTAATGGAAAACATAACACTGCAACCTAACAAATAAATCAACACATACTTAAAATAAATCCCATATTTAAAAATTTAATTCCAACATAATATCATAAAAGAATAATTGATTTTATGGGAAGGATCGAATGAAAGAAAAATGTTATCATAATATATTATGTAATTTCGAAGAGGCACTTCTTTAAAAAGAAAAATAAGAAAATATACTTAAAAATAAAATCATTTTTTATTTAAAAAATATTAAATAAATACAAACCTACTCAAACATGAATTTTTTTTTTTTTATTATTTTTTTTTTAATAATTCAATGTGCATGTATAAATATTGAGAATTTAAAACTTTGATATGATACATTAAATGAACATTCAATATGTTGTAGTTCTTAGAGACAATCCCCAGGTTGAGAAAAGGGTCAATGCCTAGGACATCTTAGAGGAATGCTTTGAGGACTTGTTTTGTACTCCGTATATAATATAATTGGAATTAAATTGATTCAGAACTTGGTTCAATCACCCTTCACCAAGGTAGACTTAAACATACACATACGTATATGTAGGTAGATATCGCTCATCCCAAGAATAAATGTCTTGATCTAGTGGCCGACACCGTGAAATGCAACTAAATATTTGTCATTGTAGTAAAAATGGAGAGTGAGAAAATAAGGAAGGAATTCAATATAGAGGTCTGGATAAAATAAAATCCTAAGCAACGAATCTGAGCATAACTATGGAAGAATAAGGAGATGAAAATCTAGAAATTGTGGAGTGCATTTAAGGTTTCCAGATATATATTTCCCATGGGTACATTTTGTCACAAAATAAAATTGTTAAATTTGTGATCTCACAAGTACTGTTGGCTACAATATAACACTACTAAATATATAATTGCATAGGTGACGTTTCTACCCTATAACATAAGTAAATCCATAATTTGAGAGTGAAACTAGCAACTTATTTACACAATTTTAGAGGAAGATTAAGATACATGAAATGACAAATAGATGGGAACACATACTACACATTACTCCAATTGGAATCACCTATCCACTTCATTAATATTTGAAAATGGAGTCCATATCATGGGTCCAACACAGTTGACATTTGTATAAGCCTTATAACCTCATGAACAAGCCATTGAACCAAGAGTTGGAACCTCTTTTTGTATATAAAACTCGGAATACCTGCAAAGACAGGTTTCAAATATCTAGGAATAGGATTTTGGAACCATTTAAATGAGTTTCTTCCCCTTATTTATGGGTAGAGGAGGAGATTTGACTCAACAGTTACAAAATATCTTCTAATATTATAGTTGTCTAATCGACTAGCTGTATCAGTGTGCACATATTCAAATGATTACATAACTGATTGATTCCTCCTTTAAAACACATAAATTACAAAAAAAAAACGCTGGGAAAACTAAATGATGGCCACAAAAAAATATCTCGATGCAAATTCCTATGATTTCCTCTGTTTAGGCCACGTCTCTCCCATGATGTTACTCCACAGTTACCAGCTGATATGTTTGTCGTTTTCTTCCCTTAACTACTTCAATTCCCCCTTTCTGGAGCTGGAAGCGATCAAATGTGGTGGAATTAGCGATGTTTTGTAACATAGTTTCCAACCCATCAATCTTTCGTTATCTCACGTTGTAGTATCGAGCCTTATCATATCGTAATTCTTATGAAATAAATTTACGAAAACACAGGGGTTCTGATCGTCCTTGTCTCCTCTTGCTTAAGCTCCTTTATCACTCATCAACCATGGGACCATCCCTCGGGCCAAAGTTTTAATGCATAGGCGCTGCAATATTGGACCCTTCTATCCTCGTTAGTTCATTTGAAGTAACATTCCAAAAACACAAAGTTTTGATGCCTTTAAGCTCCACTTCCATTGGCCCTCTTCTTGTTTATCCCATGGGACCAGGTGTCGTGACCTCAGGCTCAACGCTTGGGTGCTAAAGCCTTTGGGCTCCTATCGGGGGCCTATCTCCCTTTGCAATTCATGCTTCACCCTTGGTTTTTTGGATGATCATGACTAAGCACCACCACATATCAGTACCCCTTCACCATTGGAACTTTTCCAAATTAGAATTTACACAAGAGTTACAATATTCGCATCCTATATGGTCCATAGCACTTAGGTGCTAAATATTCCACACACCCTTGGTTCTCTAGAGTTCCCATGACCAGGCGCCATGTAATATCAAAGCCCTCTTCATTGAAAGTTTTCAATTAAGAATTAGCCTTGGAGTTACGAAAAATCCCACTTCTGATGAGCTCATAGCTCTTTATGCTCAACCTAGCTCTGCGCCCTTGGTTCTTTTAGGTCTTTGTGACCAAGTGCAAACATGTATAAAAGCCCTTCTCATTGGAGGATTTTCAAATTAAGAATTAACCTTGAGTTACGAAAACTCCCACTTCTTATGAGCTCATAACTCTTGGTGCTCAGCCACAGCTTTGTGCCCTTGGTTCTTTTAGGTCTTTGTGACCAAGTTCCAACATATATCATAGCCCCTCCCATCAGAGGCTTTTCAATTTAGAATTAAAATTAAATTATGATGGTGACCATCCTCCAAAATTCTATCTTAGCACCTAGGTGCTCTGTCCAATTCTATGCCTTGGTCCCTTTGGTTTTCCATGACCGGGTTCCATATAATATTGAAGCTCCTCTCATTGGAAGATTTCTCAAATTCTAGTTAAAACAGAATTCCAATGGCCTCTTCCTCTAAAATGCAGACCTCTGAAATGGCGTCATGCGATGTACTCATCTCCACGTAGCGCCTCCTAGAAAGTGACACGTGTCACCCAGATTTATGCCTTTAGGCCCTTAAAAATGCCAAACCGACTACCACATGTCCCCCCATGCTGCCACATCATGTTGACGTCATCAGCTATGTTTTCTTTTCGGGACCAATCACCAGTTGTCAGGTGTCTTCAGAGGAGTAGAGAGAAAATGTCCCTGGAGTCTATGGATTTTCAAAGGTCTCCTTTGTATTTCCCTTTCCTCCATTATTTTGGCGCTTTCCAAAGAGATGTATTTGTTAAGGACTTCTGAAACTTCGATCTTACAATGGCATATGCTCTGAGGTCTTGCCATGTTTTGTGCCCCTTTTTCCTTTGGAACGCTTTGTAACCGAGTTCCAACCTAAATCAGATCCCTTCTTCATCATATTTTTCTCAAAAAGGAATTAAAAAGAGTTTCCATGCTTTCAATCCTCTGAAAAACTGACCACTGATATGCCTTCCTACTAGCCTTCCTGATATCGGCCTCCGATGTAATTGGGTCCTGAATTTTAACACTCCTCTTTGGATTTCAGCTTCCCTCTTGGCTTTGAGACTTAGGCTTTTGATTTTGGCCTCCTCCCTACAATTTCGGCCTTTGATATTGTTAATTTTAGATAACAATGGTATGTTCTATGCTTAAGAACAATTTTACTTCAATTTTCTTATTAGCCCAATATAAATATCCAATTTAGCAATCACATCAACATGATAGTAAAATGCAAATAGAACATAAACAATAACAGTAAAAGACAAGACAAGACAAGAAGACACAAGATATGGCACTAGCTAGGGACAAACCCCAATGTGGAGAAACCCTTGATCAATTCTTCTTATAATTCTTCAAAAGTTTAGCAGAGAGAGAGAGAGTACAATATACAGTTTTCACTTTCCCAATCAAAGTGAAATATGACCAGTCAAACAACATTAACATAAATCCCTAACCAGAAATTCAACGTTGGCCAACAGGGTATATTTTGACCTCCAAAACAAATCAGTCAAACTCAGTCAACTCGGCCTCCAACAGCTAGTCAAATCAGCCCAAAAACAATCCTAAAAAGTCCAATCAAATTTGGTCAACGAAAGTCAATGCTGCAACAAACCCTTCTGCAATCAATGTTGGTCAAACAGTGGTAAAAAATCCTCGATTTTTGTGCCCAAAAATGTGGCCTACCCAAACAAAGATCCTGCACACAAAACCACAATCAAAACAAGTCAACGTTGGTCAATGCAAGTCAAAACAGCCCTCCTGCAACTTCGGTGAATGCAGGGACATAAAACCCTTCTCTTCTTCGCACATGTGCAAAGCTGCCTCTAAAATTTGTACCCATTCAATGAAGGAGAGAGAAGAATGAGTGTGAGTGAGATGCCAAAATGAAGAGGAGGCTCCTTGCATTTATATGCGACGTTGAGGTGCAATTTTGATGGCTAGCCGACCTTGACAATTTGTCCATAATCAAAATAAATTCATAATTCCATTTGTACATGTCAGAATGGGATGATCTTTAGATCAATCCTACACCTCTCAAAGAGAGGAATCCAATAAAAATATCAGCTGCCTCATATGAGCTGTCCCAAGTGAAGTTTGGACTTAGTTTCACTTCACATGCCAAACTATTTGACAATTTGTACCATCCCTGTCTATGCTCTGTTCTTGTGGACCATGAAGAAATAAGGAATAATCAAGAATGTACCATACCATTATCCACTCACCCAAAGTCAGTCTCCAATAGTAGAGAGTGCATCATACTACTCTTAACTGAATCGAAGTCAGTTTCCATTGATCCCATATCAATATCACACATCCTAACATAGGAAGTATAGTAGTACACGATGCATCCATTGGTAGTAGTGATCCAGGTGGATGTTGGTGGCCACCCACCTATCCCATTTGGACCCCCACAACTGTCTCTTTCAGTTTTTCAGTTTCCGTAAATGTAGCACAATTTACTATTTTTAGCAGTTTTTCGGGTCCCAAACTTCTGGAGCCGTTTTGAGGCCCTAAACGACGTTTTTTGGGAAATCTAGGGGCAACATGGGTCCATGGACCAATGTTTCCCTT
>APFE030218296.1:409281-422515 GCA_000404065.3 Pinus taeda | reverse complement strand
TTACCCAAAACGGGGCCCACAATTTGGCGTTTCATCTTCTGGGGTTAGGTTTTGGAATGTGAAGGGTTTTCCATTGTTTCTCAACAATAAATAGGCCTTCAAGCCTCATTGTAACTCAGTGGGGAACAGTTCAGAGGCATGTAGCCGCCACATCTCTTCTCAGAGATAAGCTACCATCACCCTCGCTGGTTTATTTCCATTTCTGGTTGTAAGCATATTTCAGTATTTTCCATTAATGAAATGAAGTATTATTTCCACTGCATATTTGTGTATATGGTTATCTCTATATTTTATTACGTTCCTGTTTAAATCCGGATCAAGTAGTATGGTCCCTATCCTCATTTCCCTACTCATTGGCCAGATGAGAGGTGCTTCCCATGAGTCCTGAACTGCATGGGTAGGATGTGCCGGCAGGAGAAGGTGAGCCACTCATCCTGCTCATATGCCATAGCAGAAGGTGAACCACTCATCCTATGCATATCTCAACATGGGGTAGCACAAGGGAAGGTGAATCACTCACCTTGTACATCGCACACCATTAGGGGAAGGTGAACCACTCACACTATGGTTGCTTATTCCTCCAAGAAGTACCCCAAGCCCCTCAGAGCTCCCAGAGCTCAACATCCATCTCATACGAGACCCTCATAAGAGGGTCTCTCCACGAATCCATGTCATTCATGGAAGGTTAAGAATTTGACCTTCCCCAAGGGCTTCGTAATAATATCGGTGACCTGATCATCAGTCCCAATGTGTTGGAACCTTATTGCTCCCCATTGTACCATATCCCGAATAAAGTGGTAACTGATATCAATATGCATGGAGTGGTCATGAAACACATGATTCTCATAAATATGAATCCCACTCTAGTTGTCGCAATAGATCATCATGGTATCAAGCACATGACCAAACAGCTCACTCAAGAGTTTCCTCAACCAAACAACTTCATAGGAGGCCATACTAGCAGCAATGTATTCAACCTCACTCGTGCTCAAGGCAACTGACTTCTACTTCCTGCTCATCCATGATATTGAAGCAGAACCTAGAGAGAAGCAACATCCAAAAGTACTTTTATGATCCACCACACTGCCAGCCCAGTTTGCATCAGAGTAACCATGGAGCTTCACATTCCCGCCATTATATCTCAGTCCATAAGTGATTGTGCCCCGAAGATATCTCAAGATATTCTTGGCAGCAATCCAATGTATGTGATGAGGCTCGACCATAAACTAGCTCAATGTATTCACTGCAAAGCATATGTACGGAAGGGAGTTCACCAAGAACATCAGGGCCCCCATGAGTTGATGATACTCAAAAGGATTTCCCAAATCGGGCCCAGTAGCACTTCCTCATAACTTCTTGAAGTTAAGTTCCATCGGAGTAGTCATGAACTTGCAGTCCACCATCCCAAATATTTCAAGTATCTTCACAATATATTTTCCTTGAGAAAGGAAAATCTCACCTGGCTTTTACTAGACCTCCAACCTTAGGAAGTAATCCTTCATCTCGAATTCGGAAGCCAAATCCCTCTTACATTGATGAATGAGAGGGTTTTCACCTGTTAGAAAGATATCGTCCACATAGAATACCAAGATGAGAGGTCTATCATTCTCAACCTTAAAGTAAAGGTTCGGATCAACTTCAATTCTTGTAAATCCCAACTTCATCAGATAGTTTTCAATCCTCTCATACCAAGCCCGAGGTGCTTGCTTCAACCCATACAGGTCTTTCTTCAACTTGCATACATGTGTCTGACGATCTTGAACTTCGAACCCCTTAGGTTGTTCTACATAGACTTCCTCCTTAAGTGAACCATGGAAAAAGGCAGTCTTGACATCCATTTGGTGTAGATTCCATCTTTGCGAGGCGACAAGAGCTATAATCGAATGGATGGTTGTGTAGCGGGAAACTAGTGAAAATATTTCATCATAATCTATACCTTCCTTTTGAGAGAAGCCTCAAGAAACAAATATGGCCCTGAACTTTTCAACACTTCCATCGAATCCATGCTTGATCTTGTAGAGCCATTTCGAGGTGGCAATGGATTTGTCCTTGGGTCTAGGTACCACATCCCAAACATCATTCTTCATAATCAACTCATAATCTTTGTTCATTTCATCCTTCCAAACTTGGTGCTTTGCAGCTTCTTCGAATGTGCAAGGCTTAGATTGAATAATGGTGCTCATTGTAGTTAAGTACCCTTGGTACCTATTCGACTTCTTGCTTTCACGAAATGTCCACTTGGCTGCAACATGTCCCTTGAAATCTTCGAGAGTCTCCCTAAGCCATGAGGGTCTCCTTTTTTAGGAGGAGGTCTCATGAGGGGGTGGATCAATGGGATCCATTGCTCCTTCAGCATCGAGCATCGGCTCATCCTGTGGTTTTCCCTACTTTCCTGAATCTACTTCTTTGTCCTTTCTTGGAAGAGGAAGGTTACTAATCTTCCCAAGGGTAGCATCCTCATCGAAGGTGAAATTATGACTTATCTCCACTTCTCTTTGACTAGGCACATATATTCTATATGCCTTAGAAGTTTCACTATAGCCCACAAATGTTCCTTTCTTCCCAGAAGCATCCAATTTGCTTCTATTTTCTTTCGGCACATGAAAGTATACGAGACTACCAAAACTTCTAAAGTGAGAAACATTAGGTTTCTTATAGGTGAAAACTTCTTCGGGAGTTTTGGAGTCCAACGCTTGTTGAGGGCATCTATTTTGAACATACATGGCAGTGTTTACAGCTTCAGTCCATAAGAACTTCGGAAGGCTTTGATCATGAAGCATGACACGAGTGGATTCTACGATAGAACGATTCTTCCCTGTTAATGCCAACTCCTCTACAATAATTATTGAACTCATTTGATTCATATTCATTTCCATTATTAGCCCTTAATATTTTGATCTTCTTCCCAGTTTGATTTTTGACCAAATCTTTGAAAGAACAGAACCAAGAGAATACTTCGTCCTTCTTATTCAAGAAATATATCCAAGTCTTGTGAGAGAAATCATCCATAAAGATATGATAATATAAATATCCTCCCAACGAGTTCACGGGCATCATACCAGATAGATTATAATGAAATAATTGCAATACGTCAATAGTATTTCTATCACTTGAGGGGAATGGTCCACTTGTATGCTTTCCTTCGACACACCCCTAACAAACACCTTCATGTTTTACTTTGAATTTGGGCATACATGTCACCATCTTCCTCACATCGAGTAGAGCCTTATAATGTATATGAGCAAACCTTCAGTGCCATAACTTGGATTGAAGTGATGTGTCGCAAGACATAGCTCCCAATGGACTTCCTCCAACTTGATATAGGTTATGAACCCCGAAGGCAAGTGCAAATGTATCTTTGAAATTTTTGTTCAACACACATACCTTTCCATCGATGAATGCTACCTTGAATCCTTTATCCTCCATCGCCAAGATAGATACCAGGTTCTTCTTTAGATCAGGTACATATAGTACTTCTTGTAGATGACTGGTGTTACCTTGATTCAATTGAAGAGTAACATTACCAACTCCCTTCAAGGGATAGGTGGCATTGTCTCCAAGGATAATTTCCAAATTTGTACCATTTTCAATTAGATTTGAAAGAGCTTCCTTATACCCAGTGAAGTGCCTTGAGGCACCACTATCAATCAACCGATTTCCCAAAGTGTGCGAAGGAGATGCAGTGGAGAGGGAAGATATAAGATAAAATTATTTTTTCTTGTTATCAACAACATTAGATTCATCATACCTGGTGTTTCTTTATTTCTTGGGATGGCAACCATTTCCTTGATGAGGAGCGGGAGCATTCCTTTTCCCTCGGTTATTGAATTTTCCATTCCTTTGATTGTTGTTGCCCCTGAATTTTTTTTTGTTATGGTTGTCATCATCATGAGGTGTGTCCCTTATATTAGGACACCCCTAAGCATAGTGGCCAAACTTGTTGCAAATGAAGCATCTTCCCTTCCTTCCATTTTTTAAACTCGACCTTCCTTGACATTGCTTCTTTGAACCTACATTGTTTTTCTTTTTAGCATGAGCGGAGAATGAAGTAGGATCATTCCTATTTGAAGGTATATCTAGTTCCATCATCCTCATTTCTTCTTGAGAACATCCAGTCAGTAATTCTTCAAAACTTGGAATCCTGTCATTGTTAATAATAGTGGTGTTGAACACGTGCCATTCACAAGGGAGTCCTCCAAGGGAAATGAGAGTAAGATCCCTATCAGCAATAGCTTCTCCAATCGAAAGAAGATGATTTTTTATCTCAGTAATCCTCATGAAGTAGGATTGAATGTCTTCATTTCTTCCCTTCTTTATATCCTTCAGCTTGTTCTTGAGGAAAAGAACTTGGTTTGCATTGCTAGATTTGAACATGCCAACGAACCTATCATATATCTCCTTTGATGTGTTCAAATCAGAGATGTAAGAAACTAAGTCCTTATGAATATAATCCATGATGATCTTCTTTGATTTGACTTCACCTTTCTTGTACTTTGTCTTAGCAGCATCTGGTGCATTAGAAGGAGGTTCCCAAATCTTTCCCTGCACATAGTCCATAACATCTTGCTCTTCTAAAGTCAAGTCAAGAGACATCTTCCATGAATGATAATCAAACTTATCCCATTGAGTCTTGTCCCTAATCAGTGATTTCTCTACTCACTTTTGCTTGGGCTTCGTCTTCACCTCAGCTTTGATACCATGTTAATTTTAGATAACAATGGTATGTTATATGCTTAAGAGCAATTTTACTTCAACTTTCATATTAGCCCAAATCAATATCCAGTTTAGTAATCACATCAACATGATAGTAAAATGCAGATAGAACATAAACACTAACAATAGAAGACAAACCAAGACAAGAGGACATAAGATATGGCGCCAAACAAGGACAAACCCCAATGTGGGGAAACCCTTGATCAATTCTTTTTATAATTCTTCAAAAGTTCAGCGAAGAGAGAGAGAGAGAGAGAGTACAATATACAATTTTCACTTGCCCAATCAAAGTGAAATCTGACTAGTCAAATAGTAGTGACAGAAATTCAACGCTGGCCAACGGGGCATATTTTGACATGCAAAACATCTTGTTAAAACTCGGTTAACTCGGCCTCCAACAGCTAGTCAAATCATCCCAAAAACAGTTTGAAAAAAGTCCAGTAAAATCTGGTCAACGAAAGTCAATGCTGCAAACAAATCCTTCTGCAGTCAACGCTGGTCAAACAGTCATCTAACAACCTCTATTTCTACGCCTAGAAATGCGACCTACCCAAACAGAGATCCCCCACACAAAACTGCAATCAAAACAGGTCAACGCAAGTCAAAACAACCCTCCTGGTAGGGACAAAAAAACCTTCTCTTCTTTGCACGTGTGGAGAGATGCCTCTGAAATTCGTACCCAATCAACGAAGGAGAGAGAAGAATGAGTGTGAGTGAGATGCCAAAATGAGGAGGCTCCTTGTATTTAAATGCAACGTTGAGGTGCAATTTTGAAGGTTGGCCGACCTTGACAATTTGTCCATAATAAAAATAAATTCATAATTCCATTTGTACATGTCAGAATGGGATGATCT
This sequence comes from Pinus taeda, assembly GCA_000404065.3. Classification (NCBI taxonomy): domain Eukaryota; kingdom Viridiplantae; phylum Streptophyta; class Pinopsida; order Pinales; family Pinaceae; genus Pinus; species Pinus taeda. Next base: position 416,948 of record APFE030218296.1, on the reverse strand, counting down.
TTAGATCAATCCTACACCTCTCTCAGATAGGAATCCAATAAAAATAGTAGTTGCCTCACATGAGTTGTTCAAGGTGAAGTTTGGCCCTATTTTCCAAATTTAACAGATATTTTCTCTCCTCTTTAACCTTTTTGCACTTAGACTCTCCCTTTTTGGCCACCATTTGACATCATTTGACATAATTGCAAAAAGGTGTAACAGGTGACAAAATTGGCTCCAACTAGGAATAGTGTCTTGTTGGCAAGGTGCTGAGAACCTGCAGACTAGTAGCCTTATATCCATTGGGCATGGAGTCATTTTAATCAAATATATGAAAAGCAAAAAAAACATAAACATCAAGAAATTAAAGCATTATTGGTATATACAATGACTCTCCGGTATGCATAGTGGGTGAAAATGGGCCTCTTTAGTGCTGGAAGTAAAGCTTAAGAAACTTCCCATTCATAGGCATCTCAAGTACTTCACCATCCAAGTTTTCTAGCAAGAAAGTATTGTTCCCCTTTGCCTCTACAAACTTGAAAGGTCCAAACCATAAGGGATTGAATTTTCCATGCTTTCCTCTATCTTCTCATCTGACATCCCTCCTGAGTACCAAATGCCCTGGATGTAAGGTTATGTCTTTTGCCTTTCTGTCAAACAGAGCCTTCAACTTTTCCTAATATTGAATACGATTTTGAGTCACCTCCCCACTAGTTTCTTGAATTTCTACTAGTTGATTGATCCTCTTGGTTAGAGAATTTGGCTCTTCATCAACATCCTATAGAATTTTGGCCACTGACATTGCTAGTTGTATAGGGAAAAATTGCAGCATTCCCATAAACTAATTCAAAAGGATAATTCCTAGTTGATGTATTGGTAGTAACTCTATTGGCCCATAAATCAAAATTTAGTCGTGAGTCCCACTTTTTCTGGTTTTCTGATATTGTCTTCTTAAGAATCCTTACCAAGGTTTTATTTGATGATTCATCCAATCCATTTCCCTATGGATAGTAGCTAGTGGAGTGACCCAGAATGATGTTATACTTCTGGGAGAAGCTCAAAAAATTATCAGATTTAAAAACTTGAGAATCATCAATGATAATATTCCTTGGGCAATCGAACCTGGCAAGGATATTCTCCTCCATGAATTTGATAACCACAACATCGATTGCATTTCTAGTTGGGACTGCTTCCACCCACTTAGTGAAGTAATTGGTGGCTATAAGAATCCATTTTTGTTGACCGCTCGAGGATGGGTGTATTTCCCCAATGAAGTCTAACCCCCACTGTCTGAAAGATTCTTCAACAAAAACAGGGATTAAAGGAAAAGGAGCTAATTTTTTTCTTTTCGGAAAACATTTGCTACTTCTCACAAGACAAAACATATGCATGTACCTCAAGAAACAACTTGGTCCAATAGAAACTTGCTTTGATAATTTTATGGGTTGTAGCTCTCGAACTATAATGCACCCGAGACACACAATTATGGAACTCATCCATCACTTTATGGATCTCTTCTTCAACTAGGCATAAAATAAAAATCCTCACTAGGTCTTTCCAATACAGTTGGCCATTTGAAATGACAAAATTTTGGGCTTGTAGCCTCAAATCCATGTATTTAACTTTATCGAAATTGACTGGACAACTTAGAAAAAATAAATAGTGGATTATATGTTTATACTAGTGAGACACGAGGTACTTCATTTGGATTTTTTGTGCGGTCTTGACCTTATTATGTTCCGCTTCTCTTCAGATTTCTCCTTCCTCTGGCAGCAAGTTTATACCCAAAGCTTGGCAGTATGATTCAGACAAGAATTTAGCTAATCCTTACCCCTTGATCAACTTCGTGGGTTTGATCTCCAAGTCGTATTCTTGGATTTTAGCAATCCATTTACTTCTTTTTCCCTCATTGTCCCCTTGTACCAGAATGTCTTTCACAGTAGTGGTAGGAACATAAGTTATCATGCTTGATTGCAGGACATATATTCTAAAGGTCTTCAGGGCCTTGACCAAGGCATAGGCATGCTTCTCCAGAATTTTATACTTTAGCTCAGCATCTCGAAGCACCTGGTGAAAAATTCTATTGGTTTCTCATGTTCTTCATTGTTTTTCTGTAATAAGACAACAACCATTGTATGAGGAGAAACAAAAGAGAAAATGAAAAATGGTTTTAGATAGTCAAGGCTGACTAATGCATGAGCTTCTGCAAAGGCCCTTTTGATCCTGGAGAATGATTGTCAATCTTCTTCAATCCATTTTACCTCCCTGTCCTTCTTCAAGATCTTTGTAATTTCTTTAATTATCTCAGCATAATTGGGTATGAACCTCCTCGAAAAGTTGGTTTTGCCCAAGAAAGTCTGGATTTATTTATTATTTCTCAATAATGGCATGTTGTTGATGGCTTCCACCCTCTTGAGATCTATCTTCACCTCCTCTTTTTCCACAATGTGTCCTAGCATCTTTCCCTCACTTAGAGAAAATTGAGACTTCTTAGGAATTAAAGACATGCCATATTTTTTGCATTTCTCAAAAGTGAGTTCTAGATGTTCAATATGCTTCTCATCTATTTTTGAAAAACTAGTGATGTCATATAGGTAAATTACCACAAACGTATCTTATTCTCCCACAAACACTATATCCATTACTTTCTGAAAAGTGGCTCATGCATTAATGAGGTCGAAGGGAACTCTGGCATACACAAAAGTTCCCCAAGTCATGGTGAAAGCAATTTTCTTTTGATCCTCAAGATTCACAACTACTTGATTGTATCCAGAAAAACCATCCATCATAGACATATGAGAAGAGCCCGCCACATTTTGCAGAATGTAGTCCGTTTTAGGTAGAGGGTAATTATCCTTTAGTGATGCCTTGTTTAGATTCCTAAAGTCAATACACAACCTTATTTCCTCATTCTTCTTCTTGATGAAAACTAGATTTTCGACCCAATCTAAATAGCTCAAAGGTATGATAATTTTAGCTTGGAGAAACTTCATCACCTCTTTCTCAATTGACGTAAGTAACAGAGGGTTAATCTTCCTAACCTTTTGTTTGTATGGTTTCGCCCCAATCTTTAAATGAATTTTATATTGGATGATTCTTAGTATCAAATATTTTTAAATCATCATAAGACCAAGCAAACACATCCATATGCTGCTTAAAAAGGTCCAGGTACCTTTGTTTGTATTTCGTAGGAACTCCTTTGCCCAACTTAATTATCCGTGGACCTGTTGTAGCGGCTACAACACCCTGCAAATTTTTTGTCTAGATCCAATTTCAAAGCCTTCCTTGGTTTTTTGTTGATGATTGCAAACACTCGAGCTCATCCGGTGAGCTCTTGTCGAGTCTTTACACCCTCTTTGCTTGACCAATCACCGATCATATTTTAACATGTTGGTTGCAATGTCATGCTCGCGGCCTTGTTCTGGCTATACTAAAGGTCTGTCTTTATGTGTACAAGTTGCATATGCTATGTAAACATCTATCACACTCACACATGAAGTTGTAAACAATGTCGCTCAAATGGCTTCACAGTGTTTCAATGATCTATCTCAAGTGTCGCACTTGTCGCTCTCACCCTTTAGTTAGTCACACTAAGCATATCTTGTCTTGTGGTTTGAGGTGTCTTGTCATCAAGTCATGATTGAGTGTGTGTTTTCAAGGTCATGTCTACACGAGTTCACTCGCTCATGCACTTAACCATTTTTCCGAAGATCTATTGACCAGACCACCCTCCATCATCCAAACCTCCACTGAGTTGCACTGTGTAATCTCAGCCCTTAGTGACCAAGCATTGTTGCCCAGAACTACGCAGAGCTTGAGGCTGCCCTCCAAGCAGTCTACACCATGTGATTCCGGAATCAACCTGGCTGATTTGTTGGGATATTTCGACACATAGGAAATAGTTAAGTATAACTTAGTCTAGTGTAGAGTTAAGTAAAGTGTGTTTATTTACCATATACTTTTGTAACTTACAATCTGACGATCATGATATGTTCTAGACATGAAGTGATTCAACGGTTCATTCTCTCCTTGATATTACCGACACTTGATCCATGGCTTAACACTCAATTGGTTCATGATATCTATTTAAAGAGCATGGAGGGTCATTTGTAGGGTAACCATTCATGAGAGAAGCTTATGTAAATTTCCTTTCTTTTATTAATAAATTGTCTTAAGTGGCCACATTGGCTCAGGTCGTGGATTGTTTCCCTCTCTGAGTGTTTTAACCACGTCAAGAATACTGTTGTATTGATCTGTGATCTATTTGTGAGCGGCGTCCTATGGTGTTCTATTTGAGAAACTTACCTTGTAAAACCCTACATGGTATCAGAGCTATTTGAGGGCCGCATTCATTGGTGATCAAAATCGGAAGCCAGTACAACTGCATCCGACTATCGTTTTCTAGATCTATTGTTTCTAACTGCTTTCGAGCTGAGAGGACTGCTTTATTGTGTTAGGAGCACCTGTTCCAGTCCAGAACCCATTTTGTTTCACATGAAAATGTTTCCAGTAGCCCTCACAACGTCATTTTTAAGATCTGGAGGTATACAGTTTTTTTTGCAGTTTTAGCTATTCATCTTTCTATTTATTTTGGTTTATTTAGCTCTCTGTTTTCTATTACCATATCTAAATCTTTCATTTCTGCATATGCTCTTTTCGTCGTGACTCTGTGCGATCTAGGCAAATCAGAAATAGAAAGGAAGGTTTTTTCTCATGCGTATGCTATTTTCCGCTACGCCTTAGTGTGCTTTCGGAAAATCAAAAACATTGAAGAAAATGTTTAGTTTCCGGCAAAATCTAACTCCAAGCCATATGGTTTGATTTTTTTGTTGCATGTCCCTGTTGGGTTGTGTGGTTTTTTGTTTTGTAGGCAAAAAAAGATTTTTCAAGCACACAACCCAAAGCTTCAGTGACTAAAAAAAAAAAAAAAAACCCCTTTCCTCTTTTCCAAAAATTACTAACCTTTTAAACTAGCTCACTTGGTCCAAAGTTACTTTATGAGAATAGAGGTCTTAGGTTCAAGTCTTTCTTTTTGTTGAGTTACTTTTTCAAAAAGCACATGTAGCTTATGTTTTAAAGTTACTTTATGTAAAAGTGTTCTCACCCATTATAAAAAGTGAATCACTTATAATTCTAAAGTCTCTTTATCTTTTATTTAAGTTACAAAATTTTGGGTAGCTCATAAAGTACCATTGTAAAAGTGACATTCACTTATTTATAAAAGTGAGTTACATATTTTTTGTTTTTTAAAGTGAGCTAATTAGATTAAGTTTGGAATGGGGGGGGGAAGGGTGGTGGATTTTTTTTTTTTTAAATATAAGATTTTCATTCATTTCGGCACATTCACACACTTCGCCCACATCTTCAACAACTTTTCTTCAAAAAGCCATAACTTTTCATTTAGAAGTCGTTTTCGGAGCCGTTTTTTTTAAACAGCCTAATTTTTCGAGATCTTTCCATTGGGACACTTAGTTTCAGCATTTACAACTTCAATTTTTGTTAAAATGGAATTCCATGCCAAGTTATTCTTGACAACACCAAATACTACCAATGGTAGTCATACATTGTGAATTTACTTAGAAGTAAAGGTCTTTATTGTATAGCCTCAGGCCAAGAAACTAAACCTAAATATGAAGATAAGGCAGCCAAATGGGAAAATAGACAAGATCAAGCACGTGGGTTGATAGGGATGTCTATTTCTCCAAACCTTAGATTCCATATTGCAGAACTTGATACCCCTAATGAAGCAATGAAACAAATTACTAAATTTTTTGGAATTAAAAATGAGATTAGAGCCCATCAACTCAAAAATGAGTTGCTTACGTTGGACCCCAATAATTTTTCTACCATTGAAGAATTTTTGTCCAAGTTCAAGACCCTTAGACTTCTCTTGGAAAGTGTTAAGGTTAAGAAAGAAGATGGTACCGCTATCTATTCCATTCTTACTAAGTTGGGACCAACCTACTCTGTGTTTGTTTCCACCTTCTATTCTACTAGAGAAGCATTTATTTCTCAAGGACAAGACTACAAGTCCCCCTCTTTTGATGCCTTTTGTGATTCTTTAATAAGAGAACAAAAAAAACTCTTACATCTTGGTCTTCTTAATCTTGGAAGCTCTTCTAAGAAGCCTTACCCGCCCAACAGCAACCAAATTCAAAGAATCCTAAGAAGCAGAATCCTAAAAAAAATGGTCCTAAACCAAACAAGGGTCCTAAACAATTTCAGTCTCAAAATGAAAAATCATTTCAACAAAATGATAATGCAAATAAAAACAAAGGGAAGAAGACTGATAGACATTGCCACTTTTGTAATTGAGATGGCCATTTAGAATCCAAATGCTTTAAGAATATGGAAGCCTTGGAAGTAGCAATGAAAAAACATAACATCGATTTGGAGCACTCTTCAACTTCAACTTCATCTCTAGGAATAACAATTTCTACATGTGGTTGTCAAGCATCTCTGGTTATACACTAAATGTGTCTTCTTCTTCTCATTCTCATGAGTGGCTCATTGATTCTGGAGCTTCTTATCACATGGCCGAAAACAAAGCCATGTTTTCTTCTTTAAATGATTGTAACACCAAAAATATATATGTTGGCAACGATAGATCTCTTAGTGTTGTAGGGATTGGAACTGTTCATCTAGACAATGGTCAATTTAATGATGTCTTATGTGTTCCAACCCTATCCTACAACCTTCTATCTGTATATCAGATAACTCATTCAGGTGAAGGTAAAACCGTTGAATTTTCACCTCACGATGTTGTCATTAAGGACCTAAGAGATCCTAAACAGATTTTAGCTACTGGCATTGCTGATAATTCTACAAGGTTGTATAAGTTTAACAACTTTGGGTCATCAACTCTTCCCTCAGTATTTGTTGTTCATAATGATGAAGTGAGCAAGCTTTGGCATGAGCGATTTGGTCACTTACACTATCGCTCCCTTCAAAATCTATGTAAAGAAAATATGGTGACAGGTCCTCCTATGGTATCTTGCAGAGATGGTGTTTGTTCCAGATGTGTACTCGAAAAACATCATTGGGATAGTTTTGAAAAACGTGCCTCTTGACACGCCTCAACCCTTTTACAACTTGTGCATAATGATTTATGTGGTCCACTTCCAGTTGTTTCATTCTCTAGCTATAAGTATTTCTTAATTTTCATTGATGATTTCTCCAGATGCAGTTGGGTATGCTTCAATAGAAAGGACTTAGTCTTAATTTTTTGGTAGAAGCAATTAACTGTGAAAATTACATAGTAAATCACACTCCTACTAAGGTTTTAAATAATATCACTCCATAATAAGTATGGAGCTCAATTGAATCAGATGTAAGTCACTTTCGTGTTTTTGGAAGTGAAGCATGGGCCCATATTGTAGATGAGAAACATAAAGCTTTAGAACCTAAGAGTCAAAAATGTATTTTTTTTTTATATTTTGAAGATGTCAAAGGATATAGACTTATTCCACTTAAGTGCAAAAATTTTATCATTAGAAGAGATGTAAAGTTTGCTGAAAATATATCGGCCTACGAGCCTAGTTCGACAGATGTGCCACCTCTCTCTATCCCTTCTACTTCTGAAAATATTTCTTCTTTAGATGATGACAACGAGGATGACAATCCTCCCCAACCTTCTAAGGATCCTCCTTCAGCTCCTCAGCTTCCAAAATGGGTCTGTGCTATTCGGG